>VWZZ01007013.1:716599-817603 GCA_013399095.1 Psophia crepitans | reverse complement strand
TGTCTTTCTTGTGGTGAGGGGCCCAAAACTGGACACAGCACTCGAGGTGCAGCCTCACCAGGGCTGAGTACAGGGGGACAATCCCTTGTACCAAGATTGTCCTCTGCAGCTACCCAAACTAAAGCCATCTCTGTTTTGCAGCAGAGAGCTATGAAATGACCAGCAGCTTTGCTCAGGTCAGCCTAAGCCTTAACCTTTGGTGCTAACTCTGCCGTTTGCAGGAACAGGGTGGGAGGTGCACGATATGAGAGCGCCTAAGGTATGAGACACATTTGCATCACATCTCCAATAATCAAGATATGCAGCCAAACAACTGTTTGTAGGTACTTGGTTATCGCATGGTGATTTGCAATATTCCAGAATATATGTATAAAAAAGGACTCTAAGCCGAGCCAATACCCTGCAGCACCACCTCTGATGACAGAAACATATTTTCCACACCTGCTGACTTCACACCCAAACCAAGGTCTGTTTAATAAACACTAAGGGGAGTTTCATCAACAATTAGAGAAAACCTGTTAGTGTGTCAACAGGAAGCTATTTCTGCCTGGTGACTGTCACACACATCCGGATGAGATGTGCTCCTCAGCTGTTCTCATTTGGGACAAGGGCACAATGCAGGTGTATACTAATTTTAAAAAGCTATCGGATAGCCTGACATGGGTTGAATTAAAAGCAATCTCACAGCGGAACTCAGACATGAGATTATCTTCTTCGTACATATGGTATAAGCACATTTCTATCCCAGTTTGAATTTGGATTTTAATGCTAATCGCATTTAGTTAGACAAGATAAGGAAATTTTTAAGTGTGTTGAGCCCTTTTGCTTTGCAAGTGATGCCAGCTGCCAATTTTTAGCACCTTACAATCTTCTGATCTTCACCTGTGACATTTTTCTTCAAAGCCTTTTGTTTCACATTCTTTAGGTGTTCTTCAGAGCCCTACTTAATCTTCCCATTTGAACGTCGTTCGCTCACCTTCCACACACGCGGAGCGTTACATTGCTTGTTGACTTCCCTAACAATACAGCCTTGCCAGATCCCAAGACACTTGTTGTCACCATGTGTGAGAATGGGAATACTCCCTGGAATTAAAAAAGAACATACTTTTATATTTTTTTCTTCACTGAAATGTTGCATTCTAATTTTTTTCCCAAAAAATGTATTAAAACCGGAAGTTTAACATGTTTATGGCTTTTATAAAAACCCCCAATATATTAAAGAAAGACACTAAGCTGGACCAAGAGTGCAACAAAGCATTACAGTCCTAATTCCTAAAACCAAGTAAAAATTCATGATCCTGGCAGGAGCCAGCGTTCCTCCAACTGAATTTCAGTAACCTGAGAACTTCAGTAAACCTGGCCAAAAACTCTGCAACAGTTAAATCAACCTACAAATGAGGAGTCCCTTCCCTGGGGGCCTCACTGGCGCACTGTCTGCCATCAGCCAAGGACATGTCCTGCTTGGTCCCAGCACCGTCGGGAGGTACTTCACCTTTCAAAGCCAGCCAAGCCCATTTGCGTCACAGACATTGCATTCCCAGGACCAACCTTCTTCTGCGCCTGTGCCCATTTGGCCAGCCCGCCTGCCCTTCCCCCAGCCCGCGCTCCTATCACCGTGGTCTGCACACACACAGATTGCAGCCTGAGCACCATTTTGGTGCTTTGAACGCGCAACACCTGTTTTGAAGGTTAACAGACAGTGACAAGTATAATCACAGCCCCTGCTGAAGTTTTAGCCTCTCAGCCAGCAATTATACTATTATTTTTTACATTTTTTTCTCCCTCCACACACATACCCCATCGCATTGCAGGGCAGCTCCACAGGCAGCTGCAACATGCTCCATTTTGGAAAGACAATTGCCTTTTCTTTGTTCCCTTCCCGGTGGCCAACAGCTCTCAGTGCCGTTCCCCGCTGTGCCAAGACACTGCACCATGATGCTCCTCCTCAGTAGACATGTGGCATGAGGATGCTCCAGCAGCTTTGTCCACCCGATGTTCGTTGCCCCACTGCACAAGACAAGGGTGCCTCTGGAGCTCCATCCTCACATTTCGCCTTTATGGGCTCTGAGCTCCATGGCCAAGAGAAGTCACGAGCTGCCCCGGTCATGGCTGTGCGCTGCAGGACTGGGACTGGAGCTGGGGTCACTGCCAGGGCAGGAGAGGGAGGTTCATATATCCTTGTGTAATGGTTCCCATGACCAGAAAGTTCCTCCTAATCTCAGTGCAAGGGGCTTTCATTTGTCAGTGAGTATGCTTTGACAGAGGTCTTCTCCCCAGGCAGCCTGGGCTGGTCTCTTGTGCAGGGAGAAAAGGGAAAAGAGCCTTAAAGTATGAGTATAGCAACATCCCCAGCACAACACCCCTTCCCCCCAAGCCCTATAACGCACAGTTTACTGGTGTTTAGTCCTACAGCCTCAGTGCGAACACAGTTCCTGGCCACTGCAGTATGCAGAAAAACGGTGCCCTAAACCTTCACCTTTTCAGCATTAGGCTTCTGAAAACTTCTGCCCAGAAAAGCTTCTAGATTTTTCAGTGCACCATTTTGATTTCATCTTAGCGTAGAAAAGAGAGACCAAGCGTTCTCCTTCCAACCCTGGAAGAGGGTCCAAAGATACCTGCAGCACTAAGGGTGTTCAAAGTCCATCTCTGCTACAAACGGTGCTGACCTGAGCATGGACACTGAGTGGGGCTTCTTTCTTCAGTGTGCTTAACACACTCTGTAACTGAATTCTGAGGATAGGAAAAAAAAAAACCTTTGAGCCTGGTGGATGTGTTCTAGGAAGGGCAGGGGGAAAAGCCAGGTTGTTACTTCACAAAATGGGGACACTCAACTTTATGAAAAAGATTTTTTTTTTCCAATTAACCTGAAAAAAAAGGCAGCTGTAAACACGCACATAAGGAATCATTAGCTCTGCCGCCCAAAGTAAAGCAAACGTAGCAGTATTGAAAAGAGCTGTGATGAGCTGGCAGAGTCCGCAGCACTCCTCCCAGTGAAACCCGTTTCTTGTTTCCACCGGAGCTGGCATGTGTTTTCTGTAGGGCTGCAGGAGTGGACAGCCCTGTCCCACTGACAGGGACACCAGCTGTGTTCAGCAGCTTCACAGCACAAGAAGGCAATTACAGGGACAGTGCTGATGTCTTCATCCTGGAAAGTCAGAGGCTCAGGATGCAACTAGAAAACATGACAGCATTGGTGTTTATGATGTGCCAGGATAAGAAAACACCCAGAGCTATTTCTTTGGGGTGGGAAGGATGGATAGGGCATAAGGTTTTTCTCTTTGCTGGCTTCCCATCTGCCTAGTAGGACCTGTAAATGAGCATGGCACTCTCCTAGTTTGGGGGAAGGGAATATAATTTCCCTTGTAACTTTATAACAAAACACTCATTTGGAGAAATCCACAATTTCCCTACAGACAGGAAGCTGATGGCAGCACAGTTTCCAGTGGGCTCCCTTAATTGCTCTGAGTTAAGAAAGTTCACAGACCTGCATGGGATCCGTTTAAGAAGGTAGTCATGGGGCACCTGGGATTGCCAGATGCTAAATTCCTGTGCCAGTGTCCCCTGACCTAAGGTTGCACTAGGGCAGCTTGGAGGCATCACATCCCAGAAGAAAATGGTGGGGCTTGGTATGGGAGGGACAAGCCTAGAAGTGATGCTGAAATGATGAACAGCTGGTGACAATAAGCTCAGATCCCACCTGAGCTGTGCAGGGAGAGGGCTGGGAAAGAGCCAGGAGAAAAGGAAGCTGGGACCAGCTACTGAGTATTGCAGAGTGGCCTTGTGGTACCTGGAGGTATTGGCCTCGAGAGATGGCAGGTGTGTCTCCTACCTGGACCACAGGACAGGAAAGGGGTCATGGCACAGACCCAAAAATGCAGGTGATGGTGGCCTTATGAGAACATTCACACTAGTTCATGGTCCACCTGGTCCTGGTGTAGGACTGAGACCCCTCCACACTCTGGAGCACTGGCACATAAAGGCTGTTGTAGACGCTAAGGAGCCAGAATGGCTCAGCAACAGCCCACAGAAGGGAATAGGTTATTTAAAGGGTGCTTGCTCAGGCTATGCACCAGCAGTGCTCTGTTTGGAGGCCAACAGCCCTACTGAGGGGAGCAGTACGAGGTGAGGAGTTAGGCGCCAAGTTCTCATCAACCTTTTCCAACCACAACACTGCTTCTAAATTTAAACAAAATCTGTTCCTGTCCATTCTGCATACCATGCTCTTCCCTGTCACACAAGGCGACCTGAACCTGATACGCCCTCCAGGCCTTTATTTATTTATTTGCAGCCGGTTCACCTGGTGACCACCCATCCCTCCAGAACATGCCATGAGCCCAGGGGCAGCCAGGGTGCCAGGGGCACCCAGTCACCACTGCCTGGGAAAAGAGGGGAAAATGCAATAAAGTTGCTGATGTGCTGCACCCACTGGGAAGCGTAAGGATCTGCATGTTGTCCAGCTCTCATGGGGCAACATACCTTCTCCACGCAAAATAAGGGTGCCATTTGTACCAAAGCTGTTCCCAAACAGAGGCTAACTTTACAAATGTGATTTTTATTTTTTTTCTGAGAGCAGGTCACCTTGGCAAATGCTTTTCCTCTCTCTGAGAGAGTAGAGATAGAGAAAACGCCTGCTCAGAGCTCCTGCGTCCTCAGCTGCATGACAGGTCAGTAAAGAGCAATGGAACATCCCATCAACAGAGCCCGTGCTATTAAGTTCAAGCCAGCGATGCCACACAAGTTTTCCCTGTATCATATAAGCAAATACAACCAAAATTTCCATTCCTTTTCAACAGACCTAATGCCGCTGGAATGACGTATAGGGTAACAACAGGAAGGTGACTGCTGTCACGTAAGCGTCTGGGGTTAGTTTGCATACTGCATGGGTTGGGGGCTGTTATCCATTTAATATATTTCTTTTGTCATGTATTAGAAGCAGAGCTTTTAGGAGCCTGAGAAACAACATGTCTGCGTACTGCCTGTAACTGTCGCTGTTAGTTAAAACGTTCTGTGCTATATTGGTAATAGGGTATCAGAAAAGCCCAAACAGGAACAACCCCATCAGCAAAAAACAGGGTATGTCCTCAGCAGAAGGAAGAGAAAAAACACCTGTATTCCACACTGGCATCCAAAAGTTTCCCTTTTGTCAAAGCCAAAATATTGTCATGATCACAGTGTTTCAGAATGAAATCCAAGATGGGTGAGTGGGGAAATGCCAGGCCCTTTTATTTTTCCTTCCAAAATTTCTGTGAAGAAATATTAATTTACCAATCATTATTTTTTTTCAATGGGAACACATACAAGAGAAAGAAAAAAAAAGGAAAAGGAAAAGAGAAGGAGAAAGACAAAGACAAAGACAAAGACAAAGAAAAAGAAAAAGAAAAAGGAAACCAATAACAACCAATTCTAGCTACATATGACCCTGCCAAAGCAGCTTCTGCAGTTACCACCCCAGAAGAGATCTGAGCTATAACTTGGGTTTCCCAGTGTTTAATTAATTAAAGTAATACATAACAACATGAAAGAATTTGTTGGTTTTGCCACGGTCAGTTGTGGCCTGACCTGAAAGCTGTGGCCACCCTACTAACATTTTCTTGTGTCTGGTCCTGTGATGTTGGGTTTTGTTTTAATTTTTTTTTTCAGTAACACTGTACACACGGCATGTGCTCTCTAACCAAAAGCCAAGGCTGTGACCACCCAACACCACTGCGCACAATCCCCCTGAGGTGCCCAACAGGTCCCAAACATGCATCTGGCCCAGTTCTTTCCCCCGTGATGACTCCATCCCAAGACTTAGCTGTTTTAGCTGCTTAGATTTAAAAATAGAGAAGAGGGGAAATTTTCGTTTCTTTTCTTTAGCATCTAGGTAGCCTCATAAACAGCAAAGGGAAAGGGATTTTCAAAAATCTTCTCCAGGATTTGAAAATCAGAAGGTAAGTCTCTTTGGCAGTACACAGACACGTGTGCAGAGTAATCGCTCTGATAGCTGGACCCAACCTCTTCTGCATTTCTGCTTAGCAGGTTAATGCTGAACTACTCGTTATGAACCTGCAAATGAGCAGCTAGAGCAGCTATACAAGGCACATGACTGAAGCCTTCACTCTAGAATAATCTGGAAGTAGACTCAGATTTCTGATTCAATACCTGTTTTGTTTTTTTTCACAAAGGATAAATTATTTCTGTTATACAGAGTTGGAGACACCTCTGCTTACCTTGTCAACATGGTATGAGAGAGACAAATGCATTAGCCTTTCAGTCCCTGTGTACAAAAACGTGGACGGATTTCTGGGCTGTTGCTGCAGCCCAAATACCAGCTCAGCACCACATGTGTTTGGGGAACTGGATAAATAAAGCCACTTACATCACTTACGAATAACAGAAGATGGTGGACAACAGGGAGAACCTCCTCGGGCCTTCAGGAAAGGGTCATAGCTGAGCAAAGAGCAGACACCTATTCCCTGACACGTGGCTGAGAGAACTCCCATACCACTGAGTCATTCTGCATCACCAGGAAAGCTGAATCCATCTCTGGTGACCTCTCAGCAAACAAGCTGACCTCAGCACGGGAGGCAATGGAGGGAGAGCATCCACTTCCTTGACTCATCCCTACATAGAACTTTGCGTCTTGACCACCACAGAGCAAGAGTGTGGGAGACACCAGCCTCGTACTGAGGTGGAGCATCTTCCTCAGTCCTCAGCCATGACTCTGCAGGTGGCCATGCCAAGCCTGCTCCTAGCCATCCACCACAAGGACATCACGTATACATTCATTTTAAATATAGAGAGGTGACCCACTCCTCGGCCACTGTGCCACTAACTGATGCTTGGCCAATTAGATTGATCTGCGTGTCCTAAATGCGATATAGTCAGCATTTAAGTAGATCGTTGACAAAAATAGAAAATCAGAAGGACCTGGGAGCTATTTTGGTCTAGCCTTTGCCTGTAAATGGTGTGGCTGATAGCTGAGACCACTGGCTCCATTACAAGTAAAAGCCCCATCTGTAGTAAACAGATTAACTGACTCAAATAGACCAGCTTCTGTTTTTACATCTTTATAAGTCTTTTCCTATGAGAAATAAATACTCTTAACAAGCTCTACATTGACTTATCCCAAGGTCCCTTACAAGTGAAACAATTAACCCCTTCTGTCCCCAAATACCTTCACTTTTTCCTGTGTATCCAATTATTGCTGCACACAAATGTTTTCAGATAACGTCTTTTAATTCAGAACACCAATATCCATATAGGAAGGTGCAGCCCATATCTTCTAGCAATATCAGAGAAGCTGGTTTCCAGTGGATAAGGTTGCTGCACTAAACTGTATACTGGAATGTAATATCCAGCCTCTGATCTCTGACTTAATATTTGCCTCCCACTATAGTATTTGAGAAATGTTAATGGTCGTTTTTTTTTTACCATCCAACACCTGTGAGAGGGAGGGAAGTAGTATTATCTCTGTTTCACAGAGGATCACTGTTAGCAGAAACAAGCTAAGGTCAAGGTTATCTGCAATATCTACAACCCAGCCAGAAACAGTTCTTCTGGCTACTACTGAAGGTACTGAAAAAGGTAAAAAAGCTGGTCAAAATTGTTCTTGCAAACTAAACTTCCCCTGGCAGTAGAATAATGCTTAATTCAGGAAAACAAACAACCCAAAAATCAAAAGCCCAAAAAAACCCAAAACCACCATCACATATCCCAGTGGGTGAAAGCTGACATAGACAGTATTTTTCCCAGCTGTGAGAATAACCTTACCATGGCCTCCCAAAAATGGGGTCCTTCAGTCAAGGGTGGATGCCTTTTTCAAGCGTATTTGGAAGCTATGAGCTTGATGCAAAATGGTATCTTATGGTCTGAATCATGTAGGAGGTGAAATTGAACATCATCATAATCCCTTCCAGCCTTAAGGTGTATGGCAGATTAGTGTCTTTCATACGGATAGTTCTTGCTCTGAGCAGATGCTGAATTATTTCAGCATTTAAGTGTTTGGCTGCTATCACTGATAGGATTCACTGCTCCTACCATGCTGCCTTCCTGCTCTTTATCTTGAAGAGAATGCCCTGCTGGTAAGGGCTGACACAAGGTTTGCTTTCCAGTCACCATTTTATTATAACAAGCACCAGATCCAAAAAATGGACTGACAACCCAAGATAAGAGAGTGGCAGAATACAGTTTACAGCCTCTTTCTCAAGACAGGCACATCTCAGAAACACCAGCCAAACACATGGAGGAAATGCTGTTTCTTCACATTGCTCCATCATGCCAAGGATTTTCAAATATACCTGCTTGAAAAATTCCCAACTACCTGAGATGCCAGAATTGTGCTTTAGTAGATGACACCTCCTAATACGTCACCTTGGACTAATGTCCCTTGAGGAGAAACCTACTATTAGAATCTAGCCTAATTGCAAGATCGTGGAATAATTTAGGTTGGAAAGGACCTCTGGAGACCTCTACTCCAACCCCTGCTTGAAATAGGGTTAACTTCAGAGCTGTGTGCTCCAATTTTGAGTATCTTCAAGGATGGAAACTCCCCAAACTCAAACTACTGGAAAAAGAGCAATAAATAATGGAACCAAACTCTCCTTGGCAGTGGTAGAAGGTAGAGCAAGGGACAGTAATAAAGGGTAGCAGAAGTTGTTCCCAAGTTGCAGCTCAGGAGGCTCAAACTGGCAGCTCTGGGTCCTGTAACTGGAGAGGAGGTGGAAACTCCACTCTCAGAAGTTTTCAAGACTTGAGCAGACAAATGCTGAGCTGGTTTGACTTACTGTTAGCAACAGCCCTGCTTTGCGTGGGAGGATGAACTAGAGGCCTCCGGTGGTCCCTTTCAACCAGTGTGTCTGTGATTCTGCAAATAGATAAATCAATGAATCAACCAATCAGCGGAGGTCAACACAGCTTTTCTAAGTCATACCTCAGAAATCTAGTAGGTATTTTTGAAGGACTACCACACATGAGGGCCAGAGCAGTTTGGGTGACTCCCTGCACTTGGGTTTAGAAAGGCATCGGCAGCTGGTAAAGGCTCTAAAGAAATTATTATCATGGATTATCATAAACTCATATGAGATTAAAACATAGGAAGTTAAAGGTAGGCATAAAGAATAATACTCATGCACAGATACATGTGTGTGTGTACATATGTGTGTATATTTTTGTATAAACATACATTCTGACATATGTAATAGAAGAGGAGTTACTGGAAAGTCCCCCAACACCTTGTAAGTTACAAGTTACAAGTGCTGGAGTTTCAGCTGTTTAGTGCAATCACAGTGATCTAGAAAGGGGATGGAGCAATGAAATGACCAGAGATCAAGTGCTAAAATTTATCCAGCACTTTCAGATCTAAGCCTGAATGTGAGTAATTGTGGGAGGATCTCATGACAGTGAGTAACCAGGCAATGAAACCACAGTTAAAACTCAGTGTCAATAAGCACAGATTTATGTATGTGGGACAAATCATCCTAGCCATACATAAAAAAAGCACTGAAGTAATTGTGAATAATTGCCTTAAAATTGCAGCTCAGCAGCTCTGAAAAAGAGAGTGACAGGAATTATCAGAAAAGGGCAGGGAAGAAAATTAAAAATCCATTGCACACCCTCAAATTTGGAAAATTTTAGATAGACCTGGTCAATATTTCCCAATAGCAAAACTACAAAGTGTAATGCGGAGGGCAACGCTGATCAGAGACCTGGAGTGGTGTCTGTATGCCAAATGACTGCATCAGCTCTCCAGCTTGAAAAGATCTGATGGAGGACTGTGTCCCCAGATGCAATGGCACCAGAAACAGGCGACTCCATCTGTAGGTTGCATTTCCCCCAGCCCCAGCTTAGGTTCCTTGCAAAAAGCATGGCTACTCATACCGGTGCACCCAAATGCCACCCACAATGTGTGTAGAGGACAATTAGCAGCCTGAGGACACATAGGTATTTCGTTCCGATATGGCCAAATTACAGATATGTGTGACAAGGCCTACCAGACACCCCCTATTTCAGTCTGTAGAGGTAGACTGAGGGAAGGAAAGCAAGCAAGAGACAGACCTCTGACTCACGGGTGCTCCAGTGTGATAAGAATAAATGAGAAACGGTTGAAAACAAGCTGCAACTTTCACACCCGCCGGCCCCATGATGGGACTGTAACAACCATGTAGTCTTTGAGTGGTGTCAGGAGCGGCAGGGATTCCAGTTTAATGCCAGCGCTATTTACTCATGAGTAGTATCAGTGAGTGGAAACTCCTATTTCCAGTTTTGTAAGGGAACAAATCACCCCAGAAGTCTCTGCTTTCTCCAAAAATACCAGGGTCTGGGGACATGACAGGTTCAACAGCCCAGAGGACAGGGTCTGGGGTCCAAGAGTGGTGGACAGGACATGATATTTCATGGGAGAAATTTGGGCTGGTGCACAGAATCTGACTCGCCTGTTAATGTCCCCAGTTAATGAGTCCAGTGAGAGAAAAGCAGTCTGCCTCTTGGAACAAAAAGAGCTTTCTCCAAATCTTGGCCACATGTTGCTGTAAGAGGCAGGGACCCGAATTGCCAGATGTCTTTGTGACAGCTAAGATAAATTCATATTTAGTGGACAGTCCTCTCCAGGAAGATTTTCATACATTTACGATGTACGATCTTAAAAAATTAGGATGCCAAAATGTTCAAGTTAGTAGCTCCCACCCATGTCCAAGCCCAACTTTGCAGACACTGTGTACAGACCCTTGAGCTCTGACTATGATGAGCACCATCCAAATGGATGTGGGCTTCTCCTCTTGGTATAATCAATGTGTAAGTCACAGATTCATGATGGTAGTACTTCAACTTCAGAATAACAAAGGACATCTTACAGAATAATAAAGGACCGGTATAGAGTCCTGCAAAACCAAACAATCCCACTTTTGAGTTTCAGTTGTGCCTGACAGGTTTCAGAAACCAAAACTCAGCCCCACAAAGCTTTGCAAACAGTGTGTGACAGGAAAGTTGGCCGGCACCCAAGCCCATCCTGACAGGGGAAACTGGCACAGCTGTTTCTGAAAACACCTACTCAGTTCACCCATGCACCGAGCAGTTTTACAAGTTAGTCATTAACCACCTCACCCCCGCTGAGGCGCACACAATACGTAATAACCTCATGATGTGGCTGTCTTCAGCCAAGTGCCTTGCGGAGATGTAATGGATCTAAACCCTCACACACCCCTTTGGGATCTCAGGGAGGAGTAGAAGGATGGAGCCTTGAAAGGAAACTCCCATGATGGTTTTAACGGTACTTTTGCTGCAAAAGAGTCAGGATCAGCTGTTGGTGCAGCCCCAAGTGATGAAGGTGAGTTACAGAGAGTCAGCTGAGGCATTACAGCGTCTGAAAAAGCTGCCTTGAGCTGCATTGTGCAGTACCATCCACTGGCAGGAGCTCATCTGGGACGTGACAAACCAGATTCCTCCTCCCACCGGAAAAGACTTAAATCCCAGTGTTGCAGGAAGGTGTTAAACACAAGGGTACTGGCACTACTGGATCAAGGCATCTGCAGTTGAAGTTGGCCCAACAGGTAACCACACAGGAAAGACTCATGGGGCTAGAAAGGTGCCAGGTGGAGAGAAATGAGACTCGTTAATTTGGGCATTCGGCAGAGACCTGGCTCCTACCTCTCGCTCTGGTTGGGTATCCTTATTGTTAGACCACATCTCCTGTCTCCAGGACAAACCCTGCATCGCACTACCCATTTCCTCATCTGTCCATATTTTCAGTGGCATTGAAGGGCCAGGAAAAGATCGCACAGAAAAGGCCCAGACCTTTTCTTCGATTTTGAAGGGATCTACTTTAAGACAGCTGCTTTCTGCCACAGAGCCCCTTGGCCCATTGCCCCCTCAGAGCAGAACAAGCCCCATTAGCACTAGGGAGGATTTCCCGACTGCCTTCTGGCACTCGGGGAGGCTGCCAGCAAGCATGGAGGGGGGCTGCAGTGAAAAGCTGGAGAGAACATTTCATAATCAAAAGGTTTCCCTTCCCTTCACAGCAGTGACATTACAGAAAGAAACAAAACTTGAAGTGGCACAGGGCTGAGATAAGGCTCTGCATGCTGTCTGAGCTTCAGGTAGGGTTGTCCATGCTCTTCCAGCTTGGAAAGCCTGGGAAAGAGACCATGCCCCAGCCAAACAGTCCAAGGTCCTTGTCACTTGCTGGCATTTTTCAGACCTCTTACCCCTAATAAATTTCTGCTAAACTTGCTGTGGTGACATCTTGAGCATCATGGTACCACTTCTGTACCCTGGGAGGGCTGGAGGAGCCCTCTCACAGGCAGCGGCTGTGGGGGTACCTACTTTCCTCTCCTACGCAGCAATTCTGCAGGCATGTCAGCTGCAGGCAGGGAGCGGGTCCGGTAGGTGGCATTTCCTCAGCTGCAGAGAGGCTCTGGCCATGGCCGTGCAGTGAGCTGCGTGCCGCAGGCCTTGCTGAGAACCGCCACGCGCTCTTGAAGGGAAGAGTTTTACTTCCATCTGGCAGCTCTCAGTGCAACAAATCAAGCGACGCATTGTTCGTTTTAAGACAAGAGGGGAGGGGAAGAACAAAAGATCAGAGCAGGGCTGATTTCTGCCTTGTTGTCCTCCCCGGGGCTCTTTCCTGTTTATGAAAAGTTTGCCGAGGGCTACAGATGAGCCTCGAGTACAACCTCTGCTCCAGACAGCCTCGAGCGCTTGGGAGGAGGCAATGATTCCAAACTTGGCAACGAGAGGCCCGTCTTTGCCTGCACGTCCTGCCACTCGCTGCGGAGCAGAAAGCAGAACCTCTCGGAGGAGGCGTGCAGAGTGCTGCTCTTTGTCCCAGCCCTCAAAGTGAAGGCAAACGCACACTGAAACTGTGGCACCTAAAAAGATGCAGGGAACCAGTCTGGTGGAGTCACGGATATCCTGGAGTCACCAGCACGCCTAGAAATGAGGCTTTTTTTGCCACGGGATCACCCAGCGTTTCTTGTGAATGTTGACTCAAAGGGATCAAAGATCTCACACCTCAAGGCTGCTGAGTTTGTTTGTGCTATGTGCAAATGCTTTTAGCCTACGAACCTCAGGTGTGCTGCCAAGTAGTTATGGGATGACTTTTCCCAGTCCAGATTGCATTTGCAAGGAGGTAGCGTTTGCCACTCCATCTCCCTGCTTACCAGCAAAGCTGCTGCCGCAGGAGCCTGGAGAGGCGGGACCCTGAGGACCAGCCCTTTCCTCGCTCCCACTGCTTCAACAACCACTGTCATTCATGACAGAAGCAAAGGCTTTTCCCTGGGTGAAGCTGAAGGACCCTCACCTTGCCAAGGACCCTTTGGTTCAACATGACCAGCTAAAACATGCTCGTTGCCATGCCTGGGAAAAGCCTGGCTGAAATGTGAAAGGTGAACATGCAAACCAGCCTCGTGGTACAAAAAGGATGAGCAAGTACAGTTCAAAGGCACTTTGTCGACTACCAAGACAACATTTTCCCCCCAAATGCCACCCCTGCAAATGCAGGCTGTGGTCTGAAGCCCCCTCCCAGGTCCAGCATCAGCACACGGTCTCAGTGCAGTGCTCCTTTGCTGTGGCTGTGGCTTAGGAAGGCTGTAGTCCTCTAGCACCCTGTTATGTCTGCTGGCACAGGGACACCCGGGCTGTCGGGAAAGAAAGGAGGTGGCTCAGCTTTCCAATTCCCAGCTGAGTCTCCAAGGCAGGCAGTAAACAACCGACAGCAAACAGAGCAAATGGGACCAGAGAGACAGTAAAGCGGCAGAGCCATTTTCAGACGGCTGGAGTATCTCGCAAGTCAGGGGTGATTTAAGTGGAGTTGGCCCCGGGTTTACATGTAGGCAAGGCAAAAATAGCCGTAGTTGGCCAAAACCCAGCGCACCCTACAAAGCTAAGAGAAGGAATTGGAGGAGATCCTTCAGGATGCAAGTGGTGCATGCCCAAAGCATCCTTCAAAGCGAGAACCCCAAGGTGCTACTCAAAATGGGACAGAGTTATATTTGCATTGCATGAGAAACATTCTTATCCTATTCTGCTTTCCAAGCTGTTTAATTCCCCATTTAACTGTTTCCCCAGCCCTGGGAGTCCTGGGAGCCTTGCAGGGCTCCTCCTTCCCACAGGCTCCCCACGATCAGGTCCCTCTCTGGCTGGAGGAGCAATCTCCACAGCAGCTGTGTGCAGGGGACCTCCTGGTCCTCTGTGTGGGCAGCAAGGCTCCCTTGGCACAGCCAAATTTGTGCCACCCAGCCCCAGGGAGGTGAGACTTTTCTCCAAGGGCAGTTTTTCTCCAGGGCAAGACCCATAAATGTCCCCGCGAGGGAAGGTCAGTGCCAAAGGACACTCTTGAAATGGGGTGACACGTCCCACACGGATAGTGGTCTCCACCCCTGCCAACACACTACAGGTGGCCACAGCAACTGCAAGCTGTGCTGAAACTGGAGCCTTTACAACTAGTTAGATAACAGATATGGTCCATTAGTCTGGCAGGCCGACAGGCCCCTGTGCCAAAAAGCCCATCTCCACTCAAAAGGGACACTGTTAACAGTAACTCAAGAGGATGCAACATAAGAAAATAAACAACAGTTGAGGCAGTTGGTGTAATTGGCCAGCAGACGAAAATAAATTTATGCCAGCTTGTGAATAGGGCTGCCGAGCATGATTCAGTGTGCAAATCGTGTGGCACACAGCACAGGGCAGACAGGAATAAAATTAAGTAAGACACAAAGGCCAGGCTGCCTCTTGGAGAATATCACCACCACCCCCCCCCAACCACCCAGCTTTCCCCATTTCTGCCCGTTTCACTCACATGTGTCCCCTGACGTCATTAATGTATGGGTTTCCCAGCCGGCCGTAATGTTTTTCAGGGGGGACCTACTCCTGGGCCACTGCTAAAACAAATACCCAAACGCCCCAAACCCAAGCAGAATTAAAGAAAGAAAATGTCCGCAGAAAATCCCAACCATTTCAAGAGCTCTTTGAGCACCACACATGAATAACAAAGAGCAAGCCTGCCATTTATTCCTTTGCGGATCACTTTTAAGATCAGCTTTTGTTCTGTGCTTTTTAGAGCAGCTCGAGTCCAATGGACAAAAATTCCATTCCCAGGAGCACACAAGAAAGAACCGGGAGCCCTGGGCTGCACATTTCACCTTTACTTTTTTTATTCTATACTACAAACGTTCAGCATGGTCTTAACGCGCTGAGCCAGCGTCTTCCTTTATGCAGCGGGGCCGACAGCTTGGAAACTGGGATTCTGCAAGGAGGAAAGGAGGACGGAGGCTGTAGACGATGTGGATCACCTAGAGGAAAAGAGACTTCAGCCAAGGTGGACGGGACCCGACCAAACATGAACACAACCGCTGCTTTGCAGATGCTGCTTCTGGATCTTACAGGCAGCAGAGGAGAAAATACCTCCCCTTTTCGCATCCTGACCTGGATACATATAAGGCAATTTAGACACCTACCCATCTCCCAGTTTAGCTGCAAACCACTTGCTCTCATCAGCTTTCTCTGTGAAACTACCTTTTTTTGCAGGAAAGCTCCAGTTCTTGCTCACACAAAGGTGTTTTCAAAGGCAGTGGAGCCCCAGTGCTCATGGTCTCTCCCACCTTCACAGAGACGTCCCAGCTTGCTGCCAGCTTCAGCCCGTCCTTTGCAGAGAGCTGGGGGGGTCTCTCCTACAGAGAAAGCACCGAATAAGCTCCTAGCAAGAGCCGGTTTTACTGTCTTTTTCCTCAAACTGATGGGCTGCGTGTTTCCCCTCTCAAATCCTGATTTATGACTCTATCTTTTTCAAAAAACGGTCAACCAAATCCCAGCACGAAGCAATGAGATCACTACAAGCTCTACATAAGATGTTATCACTGCTATCCTACGGTTCCCTCAGCCTTTGCTTTGGCTGCCTTGTTTTCCTGAGCCATATGGGAAGACACTGCCTCTCAGCAAAACACAGACGTGAGAAGTCTCAAGGGCTATGCCGCAGATAACAAAGACACTAGAATTTCCTTGACAGTTATAACTCTAAGAACTAGAATTTTTCTTTTTCTTTTTATAATTATAGAAGAAATATTTGGGCCAATTTTTCAAAGATTAGTTCAAATCCCATTTTGACACGGCAAATAAATGGCGTGGTTTTTTCCCCCGGAACTTAGAGGCTCTTTGAAAAATCAAGTCATAAAAGTCACAGCGGGAGCTGCTAAAGGCAGAGACCTTCTACCAAACCTTTCCTCAAACAGCTTCTTGCCTTGTCTACAGCATCACTCCTCTTCACAGCCTCCCACGGAGCCCGGGAAATAACGTCACACTGGTAGCATCAGACAGCTGGAGGAGGTGGGGACCACTGAAGTTAGCGTTGTTAGATATAGCTGGCATATTTAAGGAAATAGATTTTCGTGCTCTGACAGGGTGCACAGATTCACTGAAACCAAGGCCAAGAAGATCCACCACAGTCATCTAGCGTGGCCTCCTATGGCCAGTACAGAAACCATTTTCTTCTTTGAATATGACAAATGCACCCGCAGCATGACCACAAGATCTCCGAGGTTTAAGGCGTTTTAGGGTAAGATTGACTAATCAACAGTGAATTGTGTTTCTTGCCCATCTGAAACCACACCGTTCCTTTAGGAAAGCTGTTTGAGGGCGCGCATGGTTGCGTGCAGACACGTGGAGGCACTCGGTGCCGCACCGCCTGACGGTGAGGAAACCGTAACGTGTATCTTTGTACCTGCAAAGCCGCTCATCCAAAGTCCTCCAACTGCTTTGCAAATATTAATTGGCGACTCGTATCCTGGGGGTGTAGGTAAATATCAGCTCCCCTGGTTTACAGACAAGTGAACTGTTGCATAATGCCAGTGGATGTAATTTAGAAAGCAAAAGCAAAAGGTCATTTTCTGTTTTAAGGACTATATGCCATTCCCAGTGCTGTGCAACACCGCTTCACGTTATGCAACCATTTTTCCTGATATTTCACATGTGTGTCTATCCTAAATTGTGCTACTTCCATGGTTGTCTGTTCTGCAACCACAGGTAAGTGTTCTGTGTGTTTATTGGAGATCTCCCTTATCTGCAGGCTTTTGTCACATGCTGGAGTCCCCAACAGCTCCCATCCCACTAAGCCCCACGCACAGGTACTGTAGGGACTGTTGGACCCAAACCTCGAGCAGCTATCACTGGGGCCAGCTGTGAACCAGTCACTCAGATGTTTAATGACTGTTCAGACACATCTGAAACTCAGAAATCCTGCATCAAGCCTGGGTGGAAGGCACCTTTGCCCAGGTAACAACTGGAGAACCTAAGCCATCACTTGAGGTTCATTTTCAGCACCCGGCTCACGACTTCCCCCTTTATTTGAAGAAACACCATTGATCAGAGGATTTCTAACTCCCCAGACCTCCCTTGGGCTGTGGGTGTGTAAACCACACCTTGTAAAGAGGGAGAGAAAAGGTGTGATCTCAGGAAAGGCTGTTACTGAAGAGTGACACAACCGCAGTGGCACATATCTCAGTTGTGGGACAATAACTGCTCTTATTGTTAGGACCTTCTGCTGTTGCTCAGTTACTAAGGCGTGCAATGCTGGCTAGCTTTAGAATAATGTTGTCTGCAGCAGATGCAGCTCCAGATTTCATATCTCTGAGTTCATCTTCTGTTTACTTTCTCCTGTTCGCCAAACCTCTGGTAGAGCTCTGCTTGGGATGACAACACCAAGTTACAAAGGCTGGGTAGATAAGGAGCAGGAGATGAGTTTCTTTAGTAGATACAAGTTCAGCATCAAGATATCAGGGTCAAGCAGAAAATGAGATTTCCTTTTCTTCCCTCCTTTCTTTTTTTATGAAACAGGGTGAAAAAAGAGTGCTATTCTTGTCCCAGCTGCAATGTAGCCTGGGACAGTGACTCTAGATGTTGTTAGTTGACTCTCTCCACTGCTCCAGAGTCCCACAGAGGATGTCCCGGGGAAAAGAACTGCCTTTTACAAGACTGACAAAATGTGCAGCCCAGGAAGGTCACCATGGGAGGAGCCAGCAGCTGGTTTTGGCACCAGCCCAAGGAGAGCCATGATCTGCCACAATCCAACCAACCCACCTGCTTCCTTGTCTTGTTCCTCTTGGATGTGGGACAGGGCAGGCCTCATGTTGCCTCTGCCCCCACACTGCACAACGTATCCTTTTAAATAACTAGACAAGGTATGATACAGCCTTTACAAACAGATCTTCTCAATGTTCATTGTGGAAGTGCTGTGTTCATCCCACCATAAGGGTGGAGCATGCATTTTGATCCCATCTACCAATTCAATAGCTATGCCGGTGCTTGAGGCTAAAACATGTTCTGGGCAAGTTACCTTCAACTTCAAATTGATGCCTCTTCCATGAGGACAGTACAATGTTTCTGTCCCAGATCTTCCTCCTAACCCAGTGATGTTGGAGGGTTTGACCGAGTAACGATCACAGTTCAGCGTGGATTAGAAAGACAAAGAGTAAACACCACTTACCAAAGGTGCCCTCCCTGTCCAGCAGCAGCTGAAGTTATAAAGCACCTTCTAGGTTCCCAAAAGGACCATTTTACTCTTAGACAGGCTCTTAAACTTTTTTTCTTTCTCTTTTTCAGCAGAGAAGGGGAAACACTAGCCTTGATGATTGAAAACTTTGTTTCATGGGGTGAAAGCTGGCAATATTGAGGAGAAACATAAGCTCGAGATGGAACTGTGCTCAAACGAATGCCTTATTGTGAAATAAGTTTTTCTTTTAGCAATGAATCAACATAATAATCCATCTGTAACACTAGATGCGTCTGCCTGTACTACAGCAAAGGGCCATCTGCCCATCTGCATATACGTTCAAAATGCTGCTGGGACAACCTCGATGGTCTCTTAATGAAAGGCACTCAGCAATTAGGACTTCAGTGAAATCATGCCCGGGTGGTTCTGAACCCTCATTTGTCCTTCCCGCTCCAATGCAACAAGTGTCCGTAACTTTTCCTTTTTGTTTTTATTCCAGCAATTTCTTTTTTGAAGCCAGTGGGGGGGGGGGAACANNCAGGGGGGGGGGGGGAACACGTTCCGATCCCTGCAACAGCAGGAGCCGAGTCAAGTTGTAATCAACATATGTCCGGTGTAAGCTGCGCGGCCGCGAATTAGAGGGGCAAACCGCTCATCGTTTCCAAAATACCCACCTGCTCGGGGGCCAGGCTGCAGCAAAGCCATCCACCACGTGCCCCCATCTGTCTGATAAACAGGCTGCAGATTTGCTGAAAGCTGAATCATTTCGCCTCTATTTACTTCCTTTCTTTCCCTCTCTTCTCCCACGCCCGCCCCCCCCTTCTCGCTNNNCCCCCTTCTAATTGGAGCTCGCTTGAAAGGTGCAGACACCCACAAAAACAATACAGCAGAATGAGGCCAGCGCTGACGTTCGTTAAACTGCTCCAACCGAAATCGGTGCCTGGCTGAGGCTGAGCAGGCACAAAGGAATCAGACCTTGCCAGCCTCCAGCCGGAGCGGGAAAATTAAAAAAATTAACCGGGCTACAAAACGGTGCGGAAAATCCATTTGGGGTGTATTGTGTTACAGTTACAGAAAGTAGCTCTGAGCAAGAGGCAAAGGGTGCTTTAGCATATGGGTCCTGCTGGGAAAACCAAGCAAGGGGACATGCCTGATGTTAAAAGCCCTGAGGACCAGCCCTCCAGCACCACGCGGCAGAGGGGCAACGCGGGAGGGAGACTGGAGCACCCTTGTGTCCATCCCCAGCTCCGCCACAGGCTCCCTCGTCAGCTTTAAGGTATGGCCCCAATGATTAGGTAGAGCACAGGAACTGAGCACAGACCCCAGAGCACGGAAGAAAGTAGTCGAAATTGTCTGCATTGGTATTGTAGTGCCTAAGCAGGCGGAATCAGGAGAGCACAGCCCCTGGGAGGAAGCCTTCGGTTTGCTGGCCACAGCACAGAACCATCCCAGCAGTCCTGTCGTTGGTAAAATAAGGATATTTCTACTCCTCTTGCAAAAAGTGATGGCCATGATTGCTCCCAGCCTGCAAAGAGCGGAGTGCTGCATGGAGTGTCTAGGCCATGATGTGTTGCGGTCATCATGAATTCCCTCCATCTAGTCACTTAACCTCATTGGAGAACGGTGGGATTGCTCCACTAGTCAGACCTCCTATTTCACTTACAAAGAAGTGAAAAAAAGGAGAGGCATAACTGTGATTCTAAATACATTTTACTGAAAACATTGAACAACTTCTACTAGATGGTAAAAACCTCCTGGGAAGGCACATTATTTCTGCAATAGCCTGGACTATCTCCACAGGAATCAGTTAAATATTTAGATGGGCTACTTGCAAAAGGCATTAAAATTAGACAGCGAAAGCTATTTGCAAGAATTAACATCAACAGAAGCACCAATTTTCTGGTGAGAGAGTGAGGAATGGAGCATGAGTCAGGTTTCAAACACCTGACAAGTCAAAATGGGTCATTCTGGGGAAAACACCTCCTCCCTGCAGATAACAAGGAGATTTTTCTTGATGTTTTGCCACCACTTCATTGGCTTGCTCCCCAGCGGGGTACAGAGAGGATCTGAGAGGTGCATCAGGTTACTCAAGCATTTAGGATGGGAAGACTATGGGAAATAATGTTGACCACAGATCTAAAAGTGTTGCTGCACACAGCCGATACTGCTGCCCAGCGCAGTAGGTTCCTCCTTAGGTTACACTGCTCAAACACAGCTCAACATCTTAAAGGGTAGATCTCTTCCATTTATTTTATCCATGAACCGCTGTTTTCCTTTGGCTTTGGAAACTCATCTAGCAATCTGCCCATCCAAGACAACCTTCCTCCCTCGCAAACATCTCACCACGATGAGATGAACCTCATGAGCCCCCACTGCCTGTCGGTCCCTCCTGACTCCCCTACTCTGAGCAATGCGGTTAAACATTCAAGAGCCCAACAATTTACATGACTAATTGCAGTTCAAAGTTTGCAGGGGTGGATTTCAACACCGCCTGAAGTCCTAGCCCCCGGAGTGCTCAGCCTTCAGCCACATGAATTGCAATTCATATTTTTCCAGCCCCGCTCCCACCTCTGCCCCAAAGGAGGATGCAGGGAATCGATGTGACTGTAGCTGAAGTTGCATCGAAGGCAGAGCATCCCCACCTCCCACACTTGGGACACCCATAGCATTGTGCATGGGGGTTTTGAAGGCTGTGGAGATGCTGTCCAAGAACAGCTTTTACAGGAGCCGCGTGTTTCGCAACCACGCAGGTGTGATAGGAAAATGAGAGGTGCCTGTGCAGCACATCCACCCACACTGTGTGGCTCCAAGGAACTTTTGCTCCCAGGCACCAGTGCATGTTTGGCAAAGGATGAGAAACTCAGCCGACATCTCCGCCACAACTGGTGGGGAGCCAGCAAGCCCACAGCAGGGCCAGAGCCTGTCAGATGGGGTTAAAGGCAGACCAATGCGATCGCTGGGTTACAGGCGCAAAAAGGAGGTGGGTACACCACCCTACGAACCGCAGGACATCATCAGTGGGCTTAAAATGGGGGGGGGGATCAATGTGGTACCAGTCAGTCTGATGTGGGGGAGCCTGGCTGCNTGGGGGGGGGGGAACAACGTGGTACCAGTCAGTCTGCTGTGGTGGAGCCTGGCTGCTTGCCCAAACATCACAATCGCTTATAACTTCGTGCCTGGTTTCAGACAAAACCTTCCTCACTGCACCGAAGAGGTGAGGGCAGGAGGGAAGGAGGCGCAGGGCTGTGGACAGGGCGAGTTACTCAGATTCCCTCACAAAGGCCATTTGCACCGATCTCAGGGATCCACCATTTCCACCCCCACCCCCCTTAAATAACTTTGAGCTTTTGTGCGTGCCCCATCGTGGGGCCGAAGGTGAAGGTTTGGCTGGTGAACGTCAAGGCCCATCCCGAAGCATCGTGGGCACACGCAACAGCCCGGGTAACGAGCAAGCCCGCGTTACAAAGCCCAGCTTGCCGCTTGCTGCGGCCGGTGGCCCAGCTGCCTTCCTGCAGCCCCCCCCTCCATTTGCATAGCTATCTGTGGGGGGAGCAGGGCAGCCGAACAGCCGGCCGTTGGCAAAATGGATTATAGCACCCTTTTGTCCCCGTGTCTGGCTCGCTCCGCTTGCATATTCAATGTTTCCCCCCTAACCGGGCATCTCCTGTGCTGGGGAGCTGCAGCGGCACCCGCGGCGCTCCCGGCTCAGCCCTTCTCCGGCGATTCGGTTTGCTCGGGCATAGAAGGGCCTGAGAAAAGAAAATGGGAACAGATCAGTCGGGGCAGAGCCCTCGGTGTGAGGGAAGTTTAAAGGAAAGCGTGGAAATGAGGGTGGATGATATAATTTGCGAGTGGATTTAGGATCAGGTGTAACACTGAATGCCGGAGTGTGTGAAAACGCAGCGACAGACAAACTTGAGAAGGGAAAAAAATACGTTTAGGAGACACCTTTTTCCTGTCCGAGAGCCTCTAAGGTCACTGCCACCATTCTGAACAGCTCTTACTATGCAAGATACGCAGGTCTTCAGGAGTTCAAGGTCTAGATAGCTTTGTGTATGCACAACCAGGACTTACAACCCCAGTTCTTTCCTGCTTTGGCTAAAATTGCGTTCTTTTCCCGAAGCGCAGCTGTTTTAGGAAACTCTTCTTGGTGAGAACGCAAACAGGCTGGTGCCTAAAGACTAGCCCAGCCATTCCCACCAGCCCTGCCTAAGGCAGACTGACAGAAGTGCCTTTCAATAATGATCTCCTAGGTTAGACATATTTTTTTCTATTCATATTTCTCTCTTTCGGTTGATTTTTGTGTTTTTCCCCCCTCTTTGTTTCTGCCCCCATTTTCTCATTTGCCCTGGACAGACTCCAGTATAATAACATTTGAAAGTAGAACATTCATGTTAGACAAGTCAGACACACTCACTCTGCTCCACATGATGGAGAAGAGCTATAAGATCAGGTCACCCAACATTTTCCATTACAAGATCTGGATTTTAGACTTGTTTCCAATGACTTAAAGGTGTTCAGGCTGAAGGTCTTCCATATCAGGTACTTGCTTTGGCTTAATCCCTTCTATTTGTTAAAAAAAAAAAGCTAGATTGGTTCAACAATTTTCACACAAAGGAAAAATAAAAAGCAGCTATGCTTTGCTCAATTAAAAAAAAACAAACCCCCGACCATCTAGCAAGAAGCCTGAGCATCTATAGGGACTTTGTCAGGGTTACTGTGACAAATCTAGTGTCACAAATCAGCATTTGTGATTCCTGTAAAATTTCATCCAATTTTGACCTTACACACCAGTTTGTAAACTCTTCTTTGAGATTTCAGACCAGCAGCTCAACTCTTGAAATATTTCATATGCACTGGGCACGTGTTTGCTGTCCCAGCTCCCTGCTGCTGCCCGGATAACCCCCACACCACCCAAATCCTTCCGAGAAACCAGCTCTGGACGTGATTTTCCTAACTGAGAGACAACGATGGATGTAACTGAGCAGCATGGGGGGACAGAATGGCTTGATGGGGAAGCATTAGGGATGCTAACGAGCCCAAGGTGAAAAAAGAGAACTAGATCGTCTTGTAACAGCCAGACTAAAACCCCTGCTCCCTAGGCACAGACATTGCTTTCTTGGTAAGTATAAAGCTATGAAGACATCTGCAAAACATGCATCTTACTTCCCCTCTGGTGGATGCATGTTATCAGACAATAAACAAAATAGTAGGCTGCAGTGAATGACTTGGTTGTGCTGCACTCACATAGTGAAATGACTTTGTTGTGGGTCTTCAGATCAGGAAAATACTGATGACCAAATCCAGACATTTAGTATGTTTTCATGTCTTTTTTCAGCAGAGGAGTTAGATCACTCAATGTTTTTAAAACTGTGTGTTCACAAGGGAGATGAAAATTGCAAAGTCCCTCAGAATTAGCAGATAGCAGCCGCAAGGCTGCCTACAGACTTGTAACTCACTCTCGTGCACCTTTTCTGCGTTGTGCAAGATTCTCCATTCAGGTAACGACGTGCTCCGTCTTCCAGGGGAACACGTTTCATTCAGTGCATGGAAAGAGCCGTTGGGAGGATGATGCGGGGGGCACACAGCAAAATCAGGTCATTGCATGCTGGACCAAAACCTCTTTAGATGCAAAAATGCAAAAGCTGCAGACAGTACAGGGCCATCCTCTGTCTCTGGTCCAAAATCTCCCTCTTCTCTGCCTGAGAATTAGAACGGATTTTGAGGAATATCTGCGTCCCTGAGAAGTGAACAGCCTTGCATTTTGATGAGCAACCCCACTGCATTACCCCACACATCACAAGTAAGTACTGCAGCGCTGACCTTGCTCTTGCTGTTGCTACCTAGCCATGGGCCGCAGCTCTGACACTTGCAGAAACCCATTCAGACAGGGTCTCAACCACCCACATGACGTAGAGTAGCTGTAAGATGAAAAGCAAAGCAAAAGAAAAAACCAAACCCGAAAAGAGAAGGCAGCTGGGGTGGTTGAACATCATCCCGGTCGATAGCTGAGTGCTCTGGGAACACATTCTCGCTCTACACTGCTACCGGGAGGAAGGAGGTCAGCCAAGTCTGTTTTGGACACAAGTGGGACACAAGTTTTGAGTACTCAACAGAATAGGCCTCACTTGACATTCACATCGCTCACATGTGATGAGCCTACCTGAATCAGGACATCGCAATTCTTTGCCCAAACTGAAACATCATGAAACATTTCATCTTATGGTCTGGGTTTTAAAGAGTTTAAGAAGTGAAATGCTGCTTTAAGGAAGTTTTAAACTTGTTTCCGGAGAGTTCATGCAATACTTCCTCAGCTCAAATCACTCGCAGCCTAGATCTCTAAGCCACTTTGCAACAGCACAGAACCATAGAAGCAGAACTGCTGGGTAGGTACAAGAAGCTGCAGAGTGAAAGAACCTTCATTTTCCCCGAGTAAATACCAGCTTTCGGCATACCAGTGACTACAGTGCTGGTGGTGGGAGCAGTAACTTGGATGATGTTAATTACACACAAACCTTGAAACAACTGATGTCAAAACTCGCTTTGAAAACACATCAGAATGGGCTGCGAAGCATAGGGTAGCAATGCTCCTCTAGAACCTTGTTTTGTGTGTGTTAGACAACTAATAGGCTCCACCAAGGGGTCCAAGGATAAGCAGCCACAGCGGCAGGAGCCCAGATCCCAACTATTTGATGCTGGTCCCTTTATAACGCTGAGGAAAAGGCACAGAGATGTGGTGGAAGTGGCAACCTACAGCTCCTGGACCAGGTCCTATGCAGGGGGAGCACACACGACATGTGCCACCAAACCAGCCAGCTCATTTCCTTCAAGGACATCAAGGGTTTGGCATCTGCCAACCATCACCGAGGACTTTCCAACCCACCTGTGTGGTTTCAGAGGTTCTGTAGAGGCTAGCTTTACACCAGCAGATAATCAGCACCTTTACCTGCAATTTGAAAGTAAAATGTAAATTCACTCAGCACCACCCTGCCAGAACGGACTCGAGTAGAGCCAGAAACATACTTGATTTCAGAAACACGGTGTAGCCCAAGCTCACAACACAGGGGCCTGTTTTCTGGGAAATGGCAACTCCAAACAGGATCTACAGACTACAGCTGAACCACGTGCTGGAGCTCCTACCTCTGCTCCAGAGCACTTTCCTTGCTGTGTTACTCTCAACTCCCCTTCCTCCAGCAGCTACTTACCTTGGAACTTTTAGGCTTGCTTGGAGATGGATGTCACACAGATCCAAAGGAAAACGGGATGTGAAAGGGCTGTGAGAAGTCAGCCAGCCTGTTCCCCTGCCCCAAAGGAAGCTGAGATGGAGCTGTTCCTCTGGACAGATGCTTGCTCTTAACGGATCTCCATTTGTGGAAGAGCTACCACCTCCCCCCACATCTGTTCAGTGATTCCGTCTTTTTTTTTTTTATATTCAGCCTTAGGAGAAGGTATCATTCATCCTAGCTGCCATTTACGCCCAGTCTAGCATATGATTTCAAGCTCAATTCATTCAGTGCTTCCCCACAACTGCATTTTCCCACAATTTCAAGACATCAGCCATGCCACCCTCCACTGCACTCCCTAGTACTCAGTGCAGCGTGTCACGTTGCACACTTAGAGGTGCTCCTGTGAAGCACAGAATTATCTTGAGTCTCACCAAACACATTGCCTCTTGTGAAGCTTAGCCTGAAGCTTGCTTTTCTACCACCAGCAGGACAAACTGCCAGATCCCGTATCTGAAATCACGCTAACTAGCCGGTCGAACTCTGAATTTCTGCAGTAGTTTGACCCTATCTAAATCTAGCGTGCCTTGCTGAAAAGGGTGTCGTTCCCCACCGTCCCCTCTGTCCTAACGATTTCTACGAGTTGCCAAGACTTTTTTTGAATTCTAACGCTATCTTATCTTTCACATCTGTCCAGCTTCCTGTTGACTGCAAATCTAACGTGCGCACGACTTTGTTATCCAGGTTGCTAATAAAAATGAAAGATAAGTGACCTCGAGCAACTCCCACAGCCCCATGCAATACGGCCTTCCGCTCCGACACTGGGTGCGAGACGGAAGGAAACCCCTCCCAGAGCAGAGCTGCTTACGGCCTAGCTCAGCCCCCCACCAAACACAATTCCAGCTCGGAAACCAGGCTTTCCCTGCTTGCAAACCGTCCTCTGCGTTTGCCCAACAGCCGCTACAGATTTTATCCTATAACCACGTGCAAAGGTGCCAAATTCATCATCTGCGTATTTCTTTTGGAGCAGGACTTCAGACCTCGTGTGCGATGCAGAGCCAAAGCCTGCCCCACCTGCAGCAAGTTTTAACCAATAATTCATAGAATCACAGAATATCCCAGGTTGGAAGGGACCCATAGGGACCACCGAGTCCAACTCCAGGCCCCACACAGGACCAGCCCCATCACAGCAGATGACTGAGAGCGTTGGCCAGACGCTGCTTGAACTCAGCCCAGCTCGGGGCGGTGACCACTGCCCTGGGGAGCCTGTTCCAGGGCCCCACCACCCTCTGGGGGAAGAACCTTCTCCTGATCTCCACCCTAACCCTCCCCTGGGGCAGCTCCATGCCGTTCCCTGGGGTTCTATTGCTGGGCAGCAGAGGGAGGAGATCAGCACCTGCCCCTTGGCTCCCCCTCGGGAGGAAGCTGTAGGCCACCATGAGCTCTGCCCTCAGTCTCCTCTTCTCCAGGCTGAACAAGCCAAGGGACAAATTCCTTTTACACTGGTTCTCCCAAGGGATTACATGAGCATCTGTAGACAAAGCGTACCAATTCCTTCCAGCAGATTTCACTTGCCAGTGTTGCTGCACAGCTATTTTCCTGTCATCCACTATTAAGAGCCTAAACTAGATAATTACTACTTCCATGAAACTTGTTCTTCAGTATCTAAACCCACTCCTTTCTGTTTGTTGCCACGAAAAGGCTATTTAAAGTTTTAACAGCTGGCTTACCAGGAGACCAAGTCCTGTGTTTCCATAAGCAAACGTATCTGCCCCTTCAGCTGGGGAACCCCTTCCTACCCCAAGCGTCTGGGTAGGAACATGGCTGTGCGTTGACTGAAAACAGAGCACCCGCAAGAGGCAAGTGTGGAACCTTGCCTTTGGGGCTGGAGAAGCCAGTGGATTGAGATCACAGCCAGACCGTATTTCAGAGCTAGAACAAATATTATCTGGTCTTCTACTCTTGCCATTGCTTTATCACTGTTTTACACCTTCAGTTCTTGGGTTTTTATGAGCCATTTCTGGTTTTTTTCCTTGACAATGCACATCTTGCCTCCTTCTATCCATGCCCTCTGGGGTATTTTCTTCTTCCAGGAGTTTGTCTTCCTTGGGGGAGGAAAAGCCCAATGGATTGCCCCATTAGCTTTCTCATTCCATGCCATTACAATTCTAACTGGAGCCTTCCAATAGATAAATTAACTTTTGAGTGATCCCAGTTGTACTGTTGGCCTTTGCTATAACCCTGCATTAAAGCTGATTAGATTTTACTTCCCTCTATTGCTCAATTAAGAAGAATACACAAAGAGAAACCTAGTTCTGCAACTAGTAACTGCAGTCTAGCAGGAAGCTGGGCTGTTCCCTTACCCACCACGCACTACAGCATGTTCCTACCCACATGGGGAACTGGCTGTACCTCTCACTGGCTACTTCACATAGCTATTTCTCATAGCAGGAAGAAGAGTGATCCTCAGTTGTGTAAGATTATTTCAAGTAGCTTTGTGCACGCATATATCACCATCTGCATACTCCGTGCTACACCAGAGCAAGTATCTGTGGGGTGAGACACAGACTAGTACAGGAGCTTCTGGAAGAACTTAAGCCTTTGCTCCAAGAGCAACTCCTTTACTTCCTCAGCTAGAAAAAGGAGAATGATTTTTGTCAGTGAGCAGCTTCGCTTTCTCCCACACAGCACAGACTAACATGTCACAAACCCAACCAGTCTTTGCAGCGTTGTTCACCTTACTGTGCATGTAAGCCAGTATCAATACCACAGGTCATCGCCACTCCTAGCTGTACGTGCAGTTGGAATCACACAAGCAAGAAAATAGTTTAGAGCTTCTTACCAGTTACCGAAACTTTTAAAATTTTGTATGGAGACTGAGTTATGTAAGCTGGTTCAGTAATTGAAGGCCAATTTTCTTTATGATAAAAGGCTGACCCTAATGACAAGGCTGGAGCCCAAGTCATACCTTGCCATACAGAATCACAAGGGTTGGAAGGGACCTCGAAAGATCATCTAGTCCAACCCCCCCTGCCAAGGCAGGACCACCTAGAGCACATCACTCAGGAACACGTCCAGTCGGGTTTTGAATGTCTCCAGAGAAGGAGACTCCACAACCTCTCTGGGCAGCCTGTTCCAGTGCTCTGTCACCCTCACAGTGAAAAAGTTTTTCCTTATGTTAACCCAGAACCTCCTATGCTCCTATATACAGCCTTTGTCATGTGCATCAAGATATTTATTTCTTATTTAATCACACAGTCCATTAGCCAACTTAAAATCTGTTGCTGTGTTTTGGTTTTACGGCACAAATTACAGTCAATGTTGGTTTATTGAAGCAAACTAACATGATGCACTGCAATGTCCTAATCTACGCTTCCCCATTTCTACCCAATGTAAAACCATTTTGAGAAAATAATTGAGATTAATTTCCCTCTTGTTCAGGAAAATCCTTACTGTAATTGAACTAACAAAATAAGCGTGTGTTGCAATAGTCTACAATGAATACAGTCTTACATTTGACATGAATACAGTGTATGGAATCACTGTGACACCCTTTTAGGATCCAGCATGAGTTATTCCCCAGCTCCCCAAACTTAATGTCACTTTTTTTTTTTAGATAACCAGAAATCTGCCCTCCCCCTGGACCCCACAAGCAGCACAATTACAAAATCTGCCACAGACTACACATTTTCCACTCATAAAATTCATAAGCAGACACAAGTGCAAAGCAAAATGTCATTTTATTTAATTCAAGGACTATTTTCCTTCTAGTATTGCTGAAGGGATCACCTCCTGGGGAATTGATCATTACAAAGTCCCTGTCTAAAAGTTCAAGTGCTCTCGTTGTACATTCTTTTGAACCACAGAAAACATAATGACCAAGTAGGTGGGCAGCTACTTGCAGTTTTATCCCACCTAAATTAGCATTGCTTCAGGCTAGAAAACAATTCAAGTAGTAAAATCATGGAAAATGTTAACCTTTAAGGTCACTACCATATTTTGATCAAAAAGTCCCGAATGTATGAAAAGAACATTTGTACATGTCATGAAGGTTTTTTTAACCAGACACTGTTGAACATGGCAGTTAAGTATTTTGGACCAGTTGTCAACCAGATATTTAAGAGTTCTGTCTGAAGGTTTTATTACCAATTTCATTAAGCAATTCACTTTTCACATTAAGCTCTTTAACAAAAGCAACATATACCCGCACCAGAATCACTGTAGACAGATTCAGTTTTATAGAATGCCCTTCTGAAAATTCATTTCAAAATAGAGATGCTTTTTCTCCGGAACTGTAAAAGCCATAAAAATGCAAAATATCTGTTAGGAAATTTTTAATCAAAATTATTCCTTAATGTTCAAAATAACATTTAACCTCCTACTTTTTTTGTTGCCATCCACATATTGATCAATAGACTAAACAGGTAACAATGGTTCACGTTTTTCCCCCACCTGAAACATTTCTTCTAACACAGGCCCAAGATAGGCAATACAGAGACTCAGGGACATGGATTATGCATGGCAAAGGTAATCCTCTATCATTTTAATTTAGAACAACTCTGATTCTAGCACACAACTTTGAGTCTCAGTTGTTTTCAATCTGCTCTAGGTCCAAGTCCCCACAGTCTAGAGGAAAGATGCCTTCTTCGGTGCTCTCACAATCGCTCGTGTCCTCATCGCTTTCACACACTGCAGCTGCGTTCTTGTAATCCCTTGTTTTGAAGCTACCTTGGCATGGCCCGTGATGCCTTACTTCATCCAGCTGTTCTTTCATCGGACTGGAACCAGGGGTGATGATGTTCATAAGATCATTTGAGTCACATGGGGATGACACAATTGTCTTCATTTGCGTGTCATCATCGTCATCTTCATAGTCAAGGGAGCAAAGACTTTTGGAATTTTTTAAAGTCTGCAATTAAAAAAGCATGAATACATTAACGACTGTATAGGAGGAGCAGAATTCTTGAACAGATCACAAGTATGTACTCAAAACTGGGGTATCACATGCTTAAAGTAAATCTGGAAACAATGAGGGGCATGAAGAAAAAGGGAGAACAGTATTTACTCACTAGGCAATCTGGTTTTGCACAGGTAATTTGCCTATGTAGATTCCCATTAGTGAGAAAAAAACTACCAGGCCCCTTTCTAACGCAGAAAGAGCCCAAACCCTAGGTTTGGTCAGCTAAACTAGGAACTACAGGCACCCAGTTTGACACATTGGCTTTCTGGCAAATCCAGAGCATAGCATTTGGTAACATCAGCATTTAGGGCAGACAGTTACGCTGCAGCCTAGTCAACAATTAGTTTCTCAAATTTCCCAAGTGTGCAGACAATGAATGAGCCCTCGGCCTCACCTCAGAGACAGCAAGAGTCTGCAAGGCAACTGGCATATTTGGGTAACCTCAAACCAGGAGAAAACCAAGCTTCTACTGGAAGTGTCTTGCTCCAGAGTCAGCTTGGTTTGTCTTACATTTGGGTACCACTTGAACAAGAGCTCAGGAATTTGAGCAATTCTGCTTAAATGAAAAGTATATTAGAAACAGAGGGACATTTACCTTTAGACAAAGGAAAAAGAGAACCTCAGTAAATGTGCTCCCTCTGTCCCTCAGATAAAGGAATAAAAAGCCTAAGCTCCTCATCTAACTGTAAGGCATCGTTGACTAAAATCCAGAAGCAGCAGTTAAGAAACAGAACTATACAGACAGCAGATTCTGCCTCATACAAGCACACAGCGAGAGGAGGGTGAAATAGTCAGGGCTCCTCTCAAGAGGTGGTAAGAGCCAGGAGAACAAAGTTGGGCTGGTTTTCAGTATCTTACTGGTTAAGTGACTCCAATCCCACATACACACGATAATTGTTTTACTGCAAATAGATCCACAGGGAACAAGACCAACTTTCACACCATTTTCAGCTTCCTCCTCCAATTTGTCATTTCTTAAGTATTTTACATTTTTTGATGTATTCAGATGAAATAGGAACATTGCAACATTCCCAGTGTGCTATATTCCAGGTGCTCTTCCAGAGCACTGGAAAATCTTTCCACTTCACCACTGCACGTCAACAGCTTACCAGTACCTTTGGGCGGTTTTTAAACAAAACTCCCAAAATTCAGAAGAAATCTGAATTAGTCAGCCTTATGTGTGTACAACTGGATGAGGGAGAAGAGTGAGGAAACTTCACTGAGGCGAAGTGATCCGCCTGACCCTGTAGGGTTGATGTTACACATGGAACGTCTTGCAAACAAGCCCTCTGTGAGTTCATGCAGCTCCTTGGACATCCCTACATCACATCTACATAGAAAGTTAATTGAAGGGAAGTTTGGGGAAAGGTAAAAAGCAAAACACTTGGTTTCTGAAGCTCAATCACAGCACAGCCAGGCTGAGGACTGAACAGCAGTACCAGGATGGGATGGTGGTTCACCATCTCTCCAAAGGCAGGAGACTGCAGCAGTGTTCTCCAAGCCTGCACCGCGTGAACACTTCAGTGCGACACTCTTCACTACTGATCAGAGGTTTGTTACATTTGTTTTGCACGCAGCTCTTCTCTTGGCCAAGCGGCTTTCAGATCTTACAATGCACATTAAATCATTAGTTAACAAGCCATAGGTTTCAGGCCAGAAGGGACTATAAGGGATAATCTATTTTCTTTTTTGACAGATACAAACAGGACCTCATTTAGGAGTTCATTTGTGTAGCTTCAAGACCTGCACCCAAAGATAACTTTCAGGATTAAAAAAAAACAGTTGACCGTAGCTCTGTCAGGAGGAATTCCCACATCCAATGTTGCATGTGGCTAGCATCAACAAACATAATAGCCTTGCATGATCAAAAAGCTTCCTACTTCCAAATTTCGCCCCCCTATGAAAACAGTTTTGGTATAAAAGACAGTCCCGTTTTCAAAACATTTCCATATAGCTCACTGCTTATTCAAGAACAAATATTTGAGGTCATTTTTATGAGGGGTGAATTTCTCTAATATTTGCCTAAAAGCAAAACAGTATATTTTTGAAGCAGAAAGCGTTAGAGGATATTTTAATCTTAATTCTCTCTCATTGCTTTGAAAAAGAACACATTTCCTGTTGTGTATCTCCATATAGAGGGCAATATTTTCAGTTCTTTAAATCTTACAGCAGGCACTGGGAAGGAAAAAGATCAAATAAAGTAAAGCTTTGAAAGTTCTGCTTTCAATGTTTTAGAAAGGAATTCCCGAGTCTCCCTTCAAAATATCTTTTATTCAATTTACTGCTAGAAATTAATCCAACCACACAGCTGTCTTTCTAGAAGGTTTGTGTACATAAACGGAAAATTGCCTGTTAGCTGTACTGTGCTGAAATCACTTGAATGGGAACTTTTAGCCGGTTTCAACACAACAGCAAGCGCATTCAACTGGTTCTTTGTTCCCCCACTTGTCACAACGGCACCGAACTAAAAATAGGTGGATTTATTATCTCACAGCACAATCCCACTTCTTTCACAAAGCAAAAAGGTAGAAATTGCAATGCATTCAAGCCCTCTGAACTGCAGCTTTACATGTTACACTGGTACAGTACCACACCTTTCAAGCACAATTGTGCTCAGTGGGGAGCCTGCGAGTACTTGCTCAATGGTCCTCATTTTATAAAGGATGCTGGACTAAAAAGACAAAAGAGTCCGCAGTTGGCAATGGATAGAACTCAATCAGCTAAAAGTATTCTTTTGTGTAATGGGGGGGGGAAAGAAAAAAGCAGCTCAGAGTTTTAAAAGAAGTGAGGCGATAAAACGTCTGACTATTAAGAAAAAAAACTTTGTACCGAAAACAATGGCGGGGAAGGAAATAAAAGAAATCTCTCTAGACCCTTGCCATACAAAGCAAACCAGAAAGGCCTAGAGGAGCTTGAAAGGAAGCTAATGTCTGCACTCTTTACTAAACCTCCGGTTCAGAAACCCAGAATACATCACTTTCCAAATATAAGACGCAATAAAAAGGTTGGTTTTGTTTTACGAACAAAACTAGAGCATTTGCTACAGTAGTCAAGGGAAAAAAAAATAAGTCATTTATGTGCATGAAAACCTAGTGTATAATGGGAGCAGCCGTTTTCAGGCTTCTTCCCCGTGCCCCCATCATACACCAGGCCCACCCGTTTTCCCCCCTCGGTTTTGAATGGGGGTGGAAGATACAGCTGCTCTGAGGAGCTGCAGCTGCAGCAGCCAGCACAAAGTGAGGAGCAGAGGGGAGCCTGAAACCACCAGAAGCCCTAAGCCCATCCTGCTTCTTTCTCAGCACCAGTCATCACAACAGGGTGGGCTGCTCCCTGAAGCCATAAGCTTCATCAGACTCATTAGATTAGTTATCTGGCTTGCCTTCTGTCCCACCCTGGGGCTTTTGCCTATGACACAACACAAGAGATGCTGCTGTAAGAGATAGTGGCACATAGTTTCTTGACTACTAAGGTCTCTCCCAGGGATACCAAACATGTGGCTGATGCAGCCATCCTCATGAGGAGATCATGGAATTTCTTAGAGTATCAGCAACAAGTCCTAGTATAAAATGCTGAAGAAGCAGCTCGAGCATGGAGAAACACACAGTTTTTACTGTTGCTTCCCTGTACCTAGCCAGCTGATGGAGACGGGGAAGGAACACGTTGCATGGGCTCTATTTCCCTTTGAGGGCTTCACAGGTCCTTATTTCACTTCCTGGACTTTTGTTTCCTATAGATTAGCCAGACTGGCTCAAACCCAAACGCCTTTACTGTTGGTAACTCGTACCACAGTTAAGTGTTAGATCACAAGCACCACATACAGCACGAGGTGATCGTATCTCAGGCACTAACCTATCCCCAGAGGTTACAGTTTAGTCTCAGTAATAAGGAAGTCCAACCATGCTACAAATTCGTTAAAATGAAGTCTCTTCAGTGTACGAAACTAAGCAGCAGACTGAAGGACTTTAAACTGTAAGAACAAACTGCCACAAGAGACTAGGCCTAAACAGCTCATCGAATCGTGGCGAAAACTGCCTTCTGAACACATCGTCACCTGACATCACATCTTACCACAAGGAGCTGTGAACAATGTCCGCCCTGTAAACCGAATTTTGACTTCATGCATCTAATTACTTGCATTAATATTACCTGTGGCAATTCAAGTTGGAGACATGTACAGCGTTTATTTTAACTCCTTAGAAATCTCAGCTGGCTGTATAGCTTAAAAACTGTCCCCTCACAGCCCTAATCCCTGCATCTTCAAAACAGTAAGGAAAATGCTCTGTTTATGTAACAAACTATTAACCTTTCTGGGGAGTAAAGCTCTTGACATTTGACTTTTCTGTCTTGAATAGCACTGAGAATTTTGTGAACGCTCCAGTGTTCACAGGTAACCTTAAGCAGCTTGCAGCTGAGAAGAAACAGCTTCATCGCTATGAGGTAGTACTGACAGGAGGAAAACAATATAGTAATCTTCATAACATTACATGCTTGAAGTTTGTTAATCCACTCGAAAAGCTAAAAAAGTTAACTGGGAAAGAATTTCCCCCTGCTCAAATAAGAAATCAAAGATGTGGATATACATTGTTTTTAAATTCAAGTGTCTAAAAACATATTTCAGGTCAAAAAAGTGTAGATCTTTAAACTATGCATCTGAAATAATCCGAAAGAGAAGTCATTCTTTTCCTTGCATTAGGCTACAAACTAGGCGGTTAAAAACATTTCTATTTATGTAGTTTGTAAAACCAGAATCAAATCACTAGAAATTTCCCTGACACCTTCATGGGTGAAATCTGACCTCTGATCAACTCCATTTTGGGAACCAAATATTCTGTTCACTTTCTGTAGGTCTGCAGTCATTCCTCATTTTCCTGGAAATTTGACATATGTCTTTGTATTCAAAAATATAATGCTTATTTCATCACCTGTAACTAGGAAACAAAAAAGCATGGAATACTGGATATGAATAAAAAAGAGTAAGCAACGTCTACCATGTTGCCACGTAATTAGACACTAAACTATAATAACCATTCTTTACATCAGAGATAAAATTACTGCCGCTCTCCTAGTCAAATAAGGTAACTCCTATTTGCAAAGCCAAAGACCTAGTTAAAAATCAACACAAAGCGACACACAGCAATATGGCTACGACTTGAAATGAAAGTTGTTCACTACTTTGTCTCTGCTGTATCTTCAAAGGTTATTTTAATTTTTTAGATGTAGGTGCCCAGGAAGAGAAGTAAACTGACATCAACTCATCTCACATCATATGCTTAGCAGCATCATGAAGTAACAGACTTTCATCTTCTACTCGCCAGACTGTTCCAGATACAAGCTGCAGTTTTCTGGTGTAGCCTACCATGAAAGTTGATCTATTTATTGGCCTAGATTTTTATGCTTATATTCTAAATTGTGCCACAGTATCCTTATAAGTTTTGTTTATGAGCTGTAAGAACCTGTGATTTAACTTGGCTTTTTATTTAATGCTATTAATTAAAAAAATACTTTGGCTTAATGCAATAGAAATATTTAAGTGCAATGCTAGATTTGTCTAATTATGCTCACACAGGCAAGAATATAAGGTGAGATAACTGACAGAAACCACTGGAATAGTTAAAGTTCTATAAACAAGAAAAACAGAGATGGGGGTGTGTAGGGGTTGGTGGGGGAAGGGGTCCAGTCTCTGCCTGAGCAGCACCACGTGTTCGTCACTCACACTGGTGGAGAGATTTTGGGAACCCACATGCTGCAGTCTTCAGACCTGTACAGCAGCCTACTCATTTAGCTAGGAAACCTTGTAAGACCCAATTAAAAAAAAAATCACTGCTACCACACCAAATTGCCATGTGAAGTCACAGGCATGGCAGATCCCAAATACAGCTGGGATTCCAAACAACTACCATGGATTAAGTTCAACCTGCTTCTCCTTTGCCTCAAAGTCAGCCATAAGAGTTATTCATGATAGGCACTCCATGTATGAAATAAAATTTCACATTCAAACTAGGTATCCTCTCCACATCTTTTCCTTGTAATGCTTTGCAAAGATCATCTAAGCAACTAAGAAGAAAACCCACAGGCCCCTTCAGAGCTCTGAGCTCACCCCCTCACATGCTTAGGGTGTACATGTGCTCAATTAAGTTTCAACAGTAAGTAACATAAACCAAGGAATTTAGGCAGATTAAAGAACTTTGTCAGTCTAAATGCGTTTCTCTAAACTGAATTTAAGCAAGCAGAACACTAGTGCCATTTTTATTCATTCCTTTCTAAATTAAATTCTGGCTGGCCAGGGGCAGTTTAGTGCAGAGCTTACACACACGTGCAGGAAACAGGTCCTAGGGTTTAGCAGTTTCTACAAGTCCAGGACCATTCACAGGGGTTAACTTTTTTCTTAGTTTTTAAAGACAAATTGGAAGGCAAGTTAATGCAGTACTTAACGCAATACAGTCAAGAACATGATTCAGTACTAACATGAAGGGGGTGAGCATGTATGGCAATTTTTCCTCATATAAAACCCAGGCCAAGATTAAACTGCATTTTAAAATAAGTTTACAGTATGGAATTTTAATTAAGATCTTGGCATCTTGCATTTTCTAATTCAGTGGATCTGTGAAGTGTAACCTTTTACCTTTCCTGTTTCACTAAGTATAAATCATGCAATCTCTTACGAGAATGTGGAATTACACTCTATAAACATCGGGCCTACCTATTTCACCTGCATGTAATTACCTAAAAAAGTTTCAACTACTCTCAGTACCAATCCCACACTAATGCATGCCTACAGATGCTATGAATTATTCCATTAACTAAAACTGAAGAGGCCTACACAGCAGATTTAATGCTCTGAACCAACTGATAATCAATATAGCACCAAACAAACATGGAACGTAATGACATTTACTTTGTTCAGCGGTATTACACAGCACAAGACTTTGGCCAGGGAGAAAGAAGATTAAGCCAAACAAGATAACTATGAGATACAGCAACAGTGCTTGTCTGAAGTGCCCTGATGAATTAGAAGAGAGGCTTCCCCAAAGGGAGAGAAGTACCATAGAGAAAGGACTCAAAGGGGCATTGAAACAGCAGAATAGTGGCTGGGAAGAAGGGTTCTTGCTCTGTTCTTGCCTAGGCAGCAGCAGGAGCAACACATGCTCAGCAGTAAAGGAACCAACTGTCTTCGCACACCTTCATCTAGTTACTTCCCTACTCCCTGCTTGACCCTAAGCACATCTAACAGGGATAGTGGATTTATCCACCTCATGGGTAAGTCGAGGAGGCAGACAATGTGCAACTGGGCCTCTGCACCAGCTCAAGAGGCCCCAGCCTGGCAAATCCACATCAGCCAGCTGCATTAATGAGTGATGGTGTGATGAACAAGCATACAGGGATGATGAACACACCTGGTTTTGCAGTAGAAGGGCACAGAGGGAAAGACTAAGCACATGTTCTTTCCCAACAGAAATGATTCCTGTTTTGCCAGAGTTGTTCCATGTTTTCTGATTCTAGAACTTTTACCTTTCCTTTCAGAAGGGAAACACAGGCTCTGGAAACCAGAAACCAAGTGCGTACTACCAGCTTCATTAAGAATATGGAAGAATGATTTTATAAAGAGTTAGTTTAAAGAATGTCTTATTTATACAGCTATTGGAAAGATGCAACCAGTTTTCTGCATTTCGAACTGGGAAATAAAGCAGCACACTCACATCCCTTCACATAGCCGTATACGAACATACTTCACAAATTCATACTGCTCAAAATGTTGATATCCCTCAACAGTACAAGAAAACTGCTTAATAAGATCATGATTGCTTGCAGTATCATCTCAGTATGTGGGCATTCAGATCCAAAAATAAAGACCACCCTGGGTAGCCAAAGTGCAGCCATCCTCTTCCTCTAACATAATTCCTTCTAACATAATCAGGAATACCATACCCAGCTCTGAAACAATGTAAGCAACCTAAACAGAAGAGTTACCTCTAAATCCGTAAGTTCTATTAGGTTTCTAGATTTCTAACTAGATGCATTCAAACAAGAGAAAAAGCTGTAGCTGTGCTTCCACAAAACTCTTGCTAATCAGTCACATTTTGAAATTCACTTTACCATGCCAAACTCTCTTCTCAAGTAACAGGGTTTAAGTTGACTGATTATGCACCAGTGTAACACAGGACAGGATTTGACCCTTGTGGCTTCAAAACATGACCATATTGGCTTCATTTCCTGCCATTTATGTGTCATCTATTTTTATAGAGAACTTCTATTCCTGAGCAGTTTAGCCAAGGTCTTACTCTTTCATGACTGCTGTGAGCTGCAAACAATTACTTACACAACTGAATCACAGATGCACTGATTTTTGCAGAGTACACCCATGTACCAAGTTCTCAAAATTCTAGCACGTTCTTTTTTTTATCCTCAGGTTAAATATTAAGTTGATACGATGGGTCAAATTTATAAGAAATTAGAGAAGTAAACTCCAAATTCTGGTTCTAAGGCTACTCTCATTAGTTACTGACAGATGTCAGCCTCACCTATATTATTGGGTTATACTGGCACTCCATCATAACCAGCATTTTAAGGGATTCTATAATTGGGCCATAAAGTTCATTTCTGCCAGGGAAGGGGGATGGGAGAGAAAGGGAAAAGCAAGCTCAGCTTGGGAACAGTCCCCCCTCCTTCAGACCAATTTTTCACTACAGAAATACTTGTCCAAAACAAAGCCTTAGGATCTCGTTACTCAAGTGCACAGAGGCACGCGTGGGTATACGCACGTACGGACAATGTACGAGTGCTGTTAGGAATTTTTCGCTTAACCTGATGCAAAAACCACAATTTCACAATAAATTCTTGTAGGAGCATTAATTCAAACTGTAGGTGGACTCTCGCCGCTAATTATTTCCAGAGACAAGTTGAACACAACACATTTGTTTAGAAAGAACAGAATTAGCACTGTTCACCTTCAATCTCCAACACGTGCACTATTTTTTTTCATTTTGTATCTGATTTTGGATCGTTCTGAACATTTCTGAAACTGGGTGGCTCAGGAAGTGTTCTCAATATCAAGTGGTTAACCTGCTAGAGATTTTTTTTTTAAATACTGAGTTAACTTGTGCTAAAACTTCCGTTTGGTAGATACAGTTTGGACAGGTTTGTTTATTGGTTCAAATACCAAAGCTGACAACACTTCAGCAGTTGGTGCTCAATATGCTTTTTTTAATAAAAATAGTTAAGTCAGGAAACCACATATGTGGTCCTTTATTCTTCAGCAGCACCAAAAAACAATACATGCTTTAAAAAGACATCACACCAAGTCAAGGGAGAAACAGAAGTTGCTTATACTTTAAGACAGAGTCAACATTCAAAGTCCTAAAGCACTGCTGTAACACTAAAACTGAGCCCCACTCCTCACTGCATGGCCAAGTTCAGTTTTCTTCTATTTGGTAATAAAATCAGAGTCTACATGAAAAAGCTATACATTCAAGTATTACGCACACTTTGTTTTTATTAAAGAGTCAAATTTGTTTATACTACCCACAACTTGCAAGCTTCCCAGCCTACCATAAAAGCCTTTCAAGTTTTGGTCACATGGTTGCTACTACAATGAAAACTCAAATCAGGAAACTCAGAAGTCTCCTTTATTTAAAATTCAATTTCTGGTAATACTTAAGTTTTCTTGCAGAAGCACGTGTCATCTTCAGCATATAAAGAACTGAGTATTTTCAAGTGTATGAATAGATCAGTTATTCGACTATCTGCAGCTTAGCCTTACCAAACAATTGCCTCCCAGATTACTCACACAGAAAACATCTACTTATAACTGTACTCCATTAAAAGATGCTTCTAATAGCAACCTAAAAAAACAACCCTCAAACATCTCTTCAGTTTGGATATACTTGAAAAAGGGCGTGTAAACAAGTCAGTATTTCCCATCCTAATGGAAGAACAAATTGACATCTCTAATTGATGTAGATAAATTTAAATCAGTTCATTTTCACATGCTTCAGACATCTGTTTTGCTTTTATCACACCTGTGCAGCAGCACATACGTGCAGCAGGAACTGATCAATGCAAGACTAACGAAAGACAAAGTGGCAGTTAAACTTAAGACTTTCCAAAGGGGTTCTCATAAACCTCTCTGTAGAGAAAAACCTCAGGTGAATCAATTTGGTGTAGGTCTCTCAAAAGATGATGCATCATGTCAGAAAGTAACTGTTAAAGAGCAAGGGAAGTTTCACAACAGATAATATCCGGAGTATGAAAGACAAAGGCTCAGTTTCAGAATGAAGAGTTCTTCCAATCTGGCATTATGAAGATGCACTAATCTATTAATTTGATTACCATGTTATTACAAGAACAATGGATATCAAGGAAACCCCCTCTCCCCAAATTACCTGACATTAAACTCAAAGAGCTGTAGCTCATTTTCTAATAAGATTTTAAAAAATTAAATTGGAATTTCTTTTTTGCCAGAAGATGCAGAAAAAAGCTCCCATATCAGTGATTAAACACTACTCAGCTCTTCTGCTAGCCATCATCTCTTGCAATTTAGAGCAAGGGAAACACTTAATTCCCTGCCACCTGCCAAAACCCAGATGGTAAAACCTGAGAAAAGTGCTCTCACCTCTCTTTAAACCCTCTGGTACAACTTAGGCACATTAACTCTAAGTAGCTTGTATATAACACTGAACCATAACTCTTAACTCAATATTGCATTGTATTCCAAACAACATCAACAATAATTTTAGCATAATCCAATTTTATGACAGGCTAAGTAATAATTAAAAAAGAAAATATCCACAGCTGGCTGAAACCTGGCTTGTGAGTTAATAGATGGCCCCTTTTCTCATAATGTCAAATGCAGCTGGTCTGGTACTCATTAGCTCTTTCAACAGCGAATACTTAGCTGTACATACAGGAACTCGCCAGAAAGGAAAAGCAAAGCTGCAGCAGATATTAAGGTGCCTCCTCCTCTTATTAGCACGCTGCTTACAGAGAAGTACCATAAACACAGAGCTAGTTTTGGGTCTGACAAAGCCACGCAGCGCTGAACGGTTCTGAAGCTCCAGCTATTGGCACGACATTTGTTACAGAATGCCATGTACAAAATGGGGGGGGAACCTCCATCCTTAATGAGATTTCCTTTCCTGTGCTATCCTCGCAGCTTTACTGCCTCGCTGTCAGAGCACAGGGAACCTCCAGCACAAGGGCTCACTTCATTACACACCATTTGGGGCCTAATTTCACGTTGTGACCCACTCTGCTGATGCAAAGAAAGCAAAACGCCAGATGCTCTCTGTGCCTGCTACCTCAGTAGCATTTCATTCACTACTCCAAAAAAAAAGAAAACCAAACAAACCCACTTTCAGACATCCATTCAAAACCAAGAACCCCCAGCCTGGTCTGACCTGTCACAGGACAAAGTGCTGGCTTGTCTTCAGCTCACTTTTGATGCTTGCCTATCATCTCCCAGCCCAGCCTACTCCTATCTCCTTCTTCCCAAGCCTCCTGGAATTTGAACTTTAAATGGACGCCCTCCATGGCAACAATAGATAAAAAAGGAGCCTTTGATTGTTCATGCGTTGCGGAAAAGAAAGGAGGAGATTCATCCTGGCTGCGACCTAGCAGGAACTCATCAAGCACGGCTCCCCTTCCATTGCAACGGGATGCCTTAGCCTGTAGCTACTCATTCAAGCTCCCTGCGTCTACGTTTCCATTCAAAGAGGATGAATTCTTCAGGTTTCCCCCGTTAAGGAATTAAATGTTGATCCTATGAATGAAGGGCAACACCAAGCTTGGAAAGCTGCCAGAAGGTTCTGTAACACTCAGCAGCTTGGAGTTAATTCAATACTTATTGATATTTAGCAGGATTTATAGCTGCATTATTTATAAGGGAAAAAAAAAATCACAGAGCCATATTTAGACCTTGGTAATAAACTATTTTTAGCACCATCTGTTTTTCTTGCTTAGGCAAGAGCATACTTTTACCCCTCTTCCTTGCCCATTTACAAGAATCCACAGAGCCTAAACCAGAGCACAAGTAAGGATCACGCTGAGTATTTACCGTGCAGCAATCCTAATCATGTTTTGGAAAGCAAAATTGCTGACTAAGGACAGTCTGGGCCTAACGCAACAGTATATGCTGTCTTCAGTCACAAAACTGAAGAGATTTTTTTTAACGCAAGGGGCAATGTGTTTTGCACAAAGAAGGTTACTATCTGGAAAGAAACAACTGATCATTAACTGCATTTAAGCCATCTGAAAAGTGTTCCCACTCCTGGCAGTGCTTTTCTGGGCAGTAGTTGCCAAGTTTCACCCTCATTAAACCCATAGATGTTTTGTCACAAGTACATTCTGCCAGGCCAGGCTGCTGTTAGAGGGGGAGATGGGAATCACAAGCAGCTGCTGCAGGCACCTTGCCCTGCGAGATGAGGTGTTTCAAGCTGCAGCTGCCACCCAGTCAAAAGCTCCTCCAAACAAACTACCTCTTCAAGATTACATTTATATTCTGCTTTTAGTATGGGACACAACACTGGTGGCCGGTGCATGACAAGGGGGACAGAGCAAAGGGGTTGACAGCTCCTTGAATTCCGAGTGAAGCAAGGCTTTGGGTACTTGCATACTGATTAAGTTCTCAGAAACACGCTTGATAGCAGCAATATATTCATCTTACCCTCCTGAGTCATTAAAGCTTCCTTTTTACCCAAAAGAGGAGCACAAAAATTTGAAAGCTGTACTGTTAATTGTGTCAGATTAAGAAATATAACTTTAGAGCAAGGCAGAAAACACCTCTAAGAATACGGGCTCATGGAGTTCTTACCCCTTGCAAAGGGCCAGTGGCAGTACAGGCTGTAAGAGGGTTGACCAGGGCTTGCAGCACAAATTAAGTGTTCCTGGGAAGAAGGCGACATGCAGCAAAACCCAAGGATAAAGCCCAGCATCTAGCACATAGGTCAAAATTAAGTTCTGCAGATGCATAACAGAAACATACAGACATTATAATGGGTTTCAACAGAGTCCTGAGGGCTTTGAAACTTTCAAGCAATCAATATTAACATGATATTAATCTGGCACTGGCATTATGTGACAATTTTAGAGCATGAAGGAACTAGCAGGCTTTGGGAGTACTTCCTTCCACTCTAGCACTTTTTTCAGTGGAAAAAACAGGGCACAGCACTTCTGACAGCAAGTACAACAAACTGCCAGGGAGACGGAAGGGCTGCTTGGCTGCGTGATACAGCCAGGCCATTGCCAGGATGCTGACGCCTGCTCCTGGGGAGCAGCATCTCCATACACCCGAGCAGCAACCGCTGCGCCCCATCTGCCGTACAAAGCTCAGTGGCTGCTACCAACCGATGTGCCGAGCGGTCTGTCCCTCTCAAGGGGAAAAAAGCTCCAAATCTGTGCTACTTTGACAGGACACGTTTCAAAAGGACAGTCTGCCTCAACTGAGGGGAGTTCAATAAAACCGGTCAAAGGAGAGAATCAAAGTCTGCAGTACTTTCAGTGGCCACAGAAAGCACGTGGACAAAAGCCAACACATACAGTAACTGTCGCAGTGAATTTAAGACCTATTGCCAAGTATGTTTAAGAGTAAAAGCTATGCTTGCAACTTGTAGTTCAATTCCCTAAGGCTGTTGCATAACCTGCAAATACGTTACAACATGAGAACAAATTAATACTCGTGATTAACCAGGAATGTAATTGCAGGATCTGGAAGTCTTCAAAACGCAGGTTGTTGCAAGCACTGTACCACAGCATCTAACCTTCCTGTGAGCAAGGATGCTCACTTACTCGCGTTCAGCATCAGTCTTGTGTACAACCATGCACTTTTACACAGATTTGGAAGGCATAGCCTTACTCCTCCTACAAAGTTTACACCTTATTAGCAGGCACATACACATTTTTAGTATGATTATGCATTAAGACAGGACTATGGGGACACACAAATTAAATTTTCAAAAAGGAATTGGAGAAAACGATGACAAAAAGAGCCAGGATAAGGCTTGTTAGGATCTGCCCATCCACCCTCTCCTTACACACCAGATGGCAACAGAAAGATGACAGTTATCTGTCCTTAAAAATCAGTGATCACAAAGAAAGGACTCTGATTAACTCTCAAGCCCATACCCATTTGAGATGGACGGATGCCAGCGAAGGCAACTGTGGCAAGTCAGAAGAGTCTGTACAAACTCCATTTAGTTCCTAATTCATACAGTGATCTCTCCTCTCCACACCAGTGCTTGGAAGGGGTGCTAAGCAATTGTGATCCACAACTCCAACACTAAAACCTTTTCTCAGACAGTATTTTTACATAGCAAGCTTATGTTAAAGTGATTTACGTCTGGTTCTAGCTGTATCAAATCATACGATACACGGCAAAAATCAGAAGCCATTAGGAGACTTGCAATTTATCCCTGTTAAATAGCTAGTAATCTGTAAGTGAAGTCTGGGTTTTTTTTCAACCCTTGATTTTAAAAGCAATGCTCCAAAAGCATCAAGGTAGTTTTAACTAAGTTTAACTAAGACTGTGACTTTAAAAAAGGGTCATTCAACAGAAATAGTGTTACCGCTACTCTAACGTTTTGAACACTTGGTCTTCACCATGATCACCATTCAGCAACCTGCTTCCATCTCAAGGCCTCCAAAAGCAGAGCACACAGAAAAGGTATGGAAAAGCCATTTTATATTTATTTTCATATATGCACAAAAAATGTGCTCCTTAAATAGGTAATTAGAATAAACATATCAATACCAGCCTATTCCTACTTTGGAGTGGTATCAACCTTGATAAAATAGTTCTGCTAGGCACAGGAATGTACGCAAACTTCCTTGACCATTTCCAGTAGTTCACCATTCTCTACAATTGCTGTATTTTTCACAAGAACATGCTGGCTTATGTGCAGTACAACTGTTTGGAGGCCATTTGAACAGGTCTGTGTTGTACTTTACTCAAGTTAAAGGTGAGATCCAAAGTCTTTAGTTGTTAAGATTTAAGTGGATGCATACTTCAGGTATCACAAGTATGCATTTACATAAGGATTCCTTAAACAGCCAAGAGTATGACATTCTTACTAGATCTAAATGCAACCTGAAGTTTAACCAAGCTGTTTTTGAATCAGACTGCATCACTATAAGATACAACAAAAATATTACACTTGACACCCAGGAACCCTGTTGGCTTGGGTACTTCATTTGTCTTAAAACAGACTTTTCTGCTGTCCACTCTTCCAAGGAGAAGATAACTCCTTTTTTGCAGAGCTCAAACACCACAGTGAAGAAGTAAGCTAACCTGAATTTGGAATAGATTTTTTTTTCCAGGGATAAGGCAGCAATCGCATAATTTGGACCTCAAGAATTTAATAGCTCCTCAAAAAATGGGGATCAATTAAGTTCTTTCCAGTTTATTCAAGCCACTTTAGATCATTAATAACTATTTAACTACCTAGGGTCTATGCTTTCTGCTGTTAAAGCAGCTTGGGCTCAGTAACAGAGACAGAAAATTCTCACTTCTTCAGAGTTATTTGAACTCTCCAGGAGATGTCCTCTCCCCAGGAGATAGGACAGCAAAAGGAATTTAGTTATTTTAAAATATGAATAGCAGATGATAGTATTTTTCAGAGTGTATATATTCCTAGACTCACCTCAAATTTATAACTAAGAAGTTAAACACACTCCACTGCAAAGTATTTCTGTATCATAATAAGACCCATTAACCCATTCCTACTCACCTGACTCAGTAGGCAAGTACCAAGTACTTAAATTTAACAAGTGTAAGAGCCATTTACCAACCCAACTGCACACTTGCATGCCCTGAAAACATCTTCCTGTGCCAACTACATGAGCTTCACAAAATCAAAAAAGCATATCCCAGAGCAAAAACCTGGCTATTTTAAGTTGAATTTCAAGGCTTGTTATTTCTGGTTCTACAGTAATACATACACAAATTACAAGGGCTACCCCTATCCAAATAATATTTTTAAATGCTTAACACACTGAATGCTATGCACTGAGCACTTAGAGCAGTATACAATCACTTTGAAATCCTGAAGCCTGTATTTTTGATTCAGGTAAGTATCCTTAATACAAGTATGATGAGTGACATTCTCAAAAAAAACCTGCTTAGGCTAGCTACTGCGCAAAAGTAAACTCAATTAAAAGCTGTAAGGGGGAAGGGAAAAAACCACACACTAAGTTAACGTTCTAAAGTTTTAGAGCACATCAGGAGCCTCAGCCTCTGGATCAATTTTAGTATTGTGCACTAATGAAGCATCTCCAGCGAGGCTCTATGTTTGACCGTGCTTCAAGCACATCCCATTTCTGCCACGCTGAGCGCACACTACAACAGTTACAAGTAACCCTGAAACTCTACAAAGTAGGACATGACAGTTAAGCCACAAGGCACCTGTCATATACGTTATAAGATCTTAAATAAGATCTTTCATACTTCTTGTGCACCCTAACACCACTTCATATCCCCTAATTACTTTAGTCTGCTATTTCAATCTAAATACCCTTATCAGGTGCATCTTCTTAAAAGGACACATTTTAAACACACTAGCTGAAGTGGAGTTGTCCAGCATTAGGTGAAGTCCAGAAAAATTTAATTTACACTATAGTATTCTTGTTCAAATACTGCAAAGATTGCAAAGTTCTCCTGCTTCTTACTGTTAACATGCATTGGTCTAGAAGATAGCCAAAATGCACAGTAATCAACTTAAAACAGAACTGAAAGCTGAGATAGTTAAAATATAACTAGACAAAAAAGCACCTTCATACAGTATGAGTTGTGATAAATTAGCTTACCTCTTGCATGAGAAAAGGGTTATGCACCTTCTAATTTCACACAAGAAATTCTGTGTGTAAAATTTCAACACTGATACTTCCAATCAAGGCAAACTACGTAAGGATACCTGGAGCACTGGGGTACTGCGAATCCTGAAAGAAGTTAACAATTTTCAACAGACCTCCAAAATATAGCTTAACATTTTATCCCTTCGCATCATGAAAACTCACCTTTGTGCTAGAGATACTTCACTTTCAAATGTTCTACTGATGTGAGCAAAAGGCCCACTTTCACAACCCCCAAGATACTAAGACATGCTCCTCCATTTTTAGAGAAAAATGGACATTCCTAAGGGTTTGCACCTACAGAGGAAAAACAGCTCAAAATGGTTGGACCAGAAAAAAGCATTAAGAGTGTCTGCATTTGGCTATTCTACAACAGTCATTGTCCTTCAAAACTCACACTCTTCCTCACTTGATAGTCATGCTACATAGGCAAGCCTCAACGCATTCATACACACGTGGGCCTTGCCACAACTTGTCCACTTAAAATAATGGGTTGTCAAACTGATGGTATGATTATGGGAAAAAAGCATTTTGAAAGAACAAGTTTCCTTTCACAGAATCACTAAGGTTGGAAGAGACCTCAAGGATCATCTAGTCCAACCGTCGTCCCCCCCACCTATTACCCACTAAACCATGTCCCTAAGTACCACATCCAACCTTTCCTTAAACACCCTCAGGGACGGTGACTCCACCACCTCCCTGGGCAATCTGTTCCAATCTCTGACCAACGCTTTCGTGATACTGCAGAATCATTCACATCAAAGAATGCTAGTGCTGTTTTTAAATTAAAACCAGAGCATGTTTCCCTACTACAGGAAAAAAGTTTGACAGCCTAAAGATATCCTTTGTCAAACTGCCCGGTATACCTTGCATTAATTAAGCACAATGCAATTAAACACAAGTTCAGTTCAGATTAATTCACTGACTTTCATGCAGCTGGAACCAATGTCTAGGTCAGAGGAAGACAAATTTGTTCAAAAAGTTGCAAAAAGTGAAAGAAATTGATTTTCTCTCCTTCCCCAGTTTCTGAAGCATTCTGCATTTTTGCTTCCCCTATCATCCTTGGGACCAAAAAAATTGAACTGACAAAAGGATTAGCTCTAAAATGTTTTAGTTAGATTTAGTAAAATATTAACTGAAATCAGGTTTTAGTTCAGATCAGTTTTTATATAGAATTTGAGCACTTCACTACTCAGGCATTTCGCTGAAGTTTACAAGCTTGCCGTGTTAGTAACGGAGTTACCAGCACACAGAACCTTGTTGGACACTTGGTATGAGGTTGGGGCAAGCAGGAACAGGTCCATCTTAAGAACTGAGCACGTCTTTGCTGTTTCCTCAAAGCTATGTGAAGGCAGTTAAACTGGAAGTACTAGGTAGGGGAGTTGGAACTAGATGATCTTTGAGGTCCCTTCCAAACCCAACCACTCTAGGATTCTATGATACTATTAAGCAAACATCCAGATTGATAGAAAGTAATTTCAAAGGCCACCGAATGAGTTGTATAAAAAAAAATTACTGCGAGTTCAAGGTTCTTAGAAAAAACTATTAGGCAGATGAAGTGTGCCATACCCCTATTGCACAACTTTAATGGAAAGCCACCTAGACTTATGTTTCATAAAGTTGAGACTCCAAAAAGCCTGGGCTAAGACACAAACTCTTCATATTTTTGCAGTTTTACTGTTAAAAGTAAAGAGTACTAAACTGGTCGTTATAGATTTGTCATCAACAATACATTGTCAGCAAGATACATCTTTTCACCTAGCAAAGTTAAGCTTAATACAGACAGACTTATCTACTATCCTGTCGATAACTTGAACTAGAAGTTGCATTTCATCTCAGACTACCTTCTGCTGCACTTCAGAGTCAGTAACTCCTGTTCAGGAGCTGTGCTTTGCTCTCCATCGCTTTATTACTACAACAGACCTAACCTCCAACGTACCATCTTATTTGCTAGTTAATGCAAATATTTACTTGAACTATTTAACTGCATATTTAAACTAGACAGGTGATGCCTGATCAAAGTATTTTCCTGAAAGTCAGATACAGAGCGCAGCAGCTGTGTTCACATGGCAAAGCAACCTCAAAATCTATGGTGTGATCTCCAACACTTGGAACAGCGCAGAGGAGCTATAACCATGACAACAGCCAAGTCACCTAAAAAAAGCTGCAACACCTCCTGGTACCAGAACACCACACGTGAGTCCTAACCTCATCCTGCAGTGCCCAAATACAAACAGTATTTTTCACCCCAAACTGATACCTTTAATATTCATCTCTGAAGAGCAAATCTGAAGACAGCTCCTTCTGCTAAACATACATAAAAAGGAATCAGATTATAGAATTACTCAAGAACTAAGAACACCAAAGACTCCAGAACCTAAAGAAAAGCTTGTTGAAGTAACTCAGTTTTTGGCCTCTGCTTGTGCAGAAAGGTGGACAATTCCCAGCACCTAGACAGAAAAGAAACTAGCAAGATTTGAAAGAATTTTAGTCTCATTTGTTCCTCTTCATTTTCTTTCATATAGACTTGTCTGGAAATGAAGATACTGACTTCTGCCACAAAGAACTTCAAAATTAACAAAAGTGATTTAATCCTTTGCTTTAAAATGCACTGTAAGAACCTCACTCATCTGAGCACTTGTTTACTGGGAAATCCCCACAGGGATTCCAGAAGCATTCAAAGCCATAACTAGAGGACTGCACACTGGCATTAGGTCTCCTTCCTGCCACTTGCTCCCTTCCACCACACCAAAAAGAGCCCCCAAACTTAAGAGGCTTTCTTGAGACCGTCTATTCATAGATAATTCTTCTGAAAAACCAAAGATTCTCCTTGCTTTTTGCAAAGTTAAACCATTTTCCTTTTAAAATGGAAATTCCCCTCCACACATACACATCTTTACCATTGTAATTTTAGCAACAATAGCTCATTTCATATCAGAAATGCAGCTGCATTTATTGTAAGCCAGTTTTATTGTTTCACCAAAAATCCACAGCACTTATCTAAACTAATAAAGTAGTCTTAGAAGTTTGAAGCAAGTTATTTTCTCTAATATGTTTATATACCACACTAAATTCGAGAAGTCTCTGAACATCAAAAACCCCACAAAAGATGAGTTTTCTGCGCTAATCCAGCTAAAATCTAGGACCTCCTTATCTTTTTTGTGTGTACCGATCTCACAGGAAGTTTCTTGGGTGGAGACATGAAAAAGTTTAAGAGCCTCTGAACTGTATCTGAATTACTGGCACTAGCTTGGTTTTCTTGCACATGCCCATTTCTGCTGTACAAAAAAAATGGGTCTAAACTAGAATACAGTTCCAGAAACAACCTCAGCCCTGGCACATCTTCAGCCCCTTAGAGCTGAAGAGATCACACACCCCACTCAGCGCAGCAATTAATTGCAACTCTTAGCATATTCTACTTACCCTTGTTGACATAAAGCGGATTAAACCACTTTTCCATAAGCAAGATAGGCCAGGCAGCTAAACGACCAGACTTCAGTCCAAGGGGGCCCATAACAACAGCATGACACAACCACTCTTGGAAGTTACGCCTTATCCCAAAAGGAAAAGGGTTAGTTCTTTAAAACCATGCAATGACATAGCGCTTGGCAAAAGAAGTCAATATACAGTCTGTATTAAAAACCCTAATAGCAACAAACTTGAGCTGCTTACAAAATAAACTAAGAATTGAACCTCAGTTGTTTACTCTACAAAAGTATATAAAAAAATTAAGTCCAGAGGAGAATAGTTGTTTCTGTAATTTTCTCCTCAACATCTACACTGTGGGTATCATGATCAAGTAGTTTTATGAGAACTACAGCTCTTCTAGTACTGGCATGTTCACATCAAGTGCAGCACACAACTCTGCTCTCAATTCTCATACTGCTACCTCAGTGACCAGCTAAAACATCATACGTGAGTTTTGCCAGACTGCAGCAATACCAAGGACCTCATAGAACTGAGACCTAACAACATACAGAACAACTGCACGAAGAAGGAGATGGTCATCTATAGACAACGCATCTGAAGACCGGTTAAAAGGTGGGGGGAAATGCCCCAAGAGTACAGTATAATAACGCACTTCACTAAAGTTGAGTGGCATCAGCCACGTAAGGGAAGGCTGGAATACTCAAGAACTGGACTGAAATGATATCATGGGCACATTTATAGAAAAGCACAAGGTAACACTGTCAGACTGCATCATGAGGAATTTGTAAGTTGGAAGGGTCAGAACAGGACAAGAAAAACAAGTGACTACAGTCACCAACACAATACAGCCATAAAAGGAGACAGAATAAAGTAAAAGCAGAAAAAGAATTGGAGCGTTTCAAGAAAGGAGTTGGAGGTAGGAAAGGTTCACAGAAAGGCTCCTTCAGAACCACCCAGGTTACTTGCACAGGGAAACTAACTGTTCTAAGTGTGCATAGAGGGGTGGATTGAAAAGGAAGAGCTCAAGAACCAGCTCCAGAGAGCACACTCACTTAAGGACAAGTGATATAAACAGCCATGAATAAAAGTTTAAGGAATTGCTCTCGCAACCTGATTCTTCACATCAGTTTTTTTAACATAAGCCAACCATGTTTTAACTGAAACTGGATCTTGTTGACAAACCATGTTACCTGGTGCTAACACGCTAATCTTAAAGAAAAAAACACATCAACTTCTGCTTTATTCACTTGCCTTCTGCAGAGAGTTGAAGCCCAGAAACCTGTGTAATCTCTTTCAACAGACTTAAGCTTGGCTACACATCTGACAGCTCTTACTTTTTGGAGATTTTGATGTTTTTACAGTATTTAAGTCTAACCAGAAGGTTGCGGAAGAGAAACTAGTGGGGCGGGGACTGTTACACAAGAACAAGCTTATCATAAATCTCAGAATATATTTAAATAGATCACAAAAAATATTTTGAACACAAGTTGTTCAGTGAAGGGCGAAAGGAGACTAGCACAAAATAAAAATATTTTGAGAGCCGTATCTTAAATACAGCAAAATAACAAGGAACCAACATTTAAACAGCCTTGTGACACACTAGCCCTCCTAGGCAGGATTCCTTTTGAGGAGGAAAAAAGAATAGAAACTTTGATAAAAGGAAAACTGTCTCAAGTTCTCTTCAGCTGTATGGAGTACAGCAAAAGGAAAAAACTAATGACTTAAATGAAGTAACCAGTAACTAGCATTTAGTTGACCAAGATGCTTCCTAAAGGATACACAATGCACATTAAAACCAGAGAATACAAGTGGAGAAAAGGTATCACTAATAGTCATTCACACAACTCTGAGAAACAGGACAGAATATGTTGCTTATTGGTTTTCAGGCTTCTAACATCTAAATTTTAAATTGGAGAAGTAAAAAACCAGACACCGCAATCAAATTTTTTAAGAAAGCACCATTTTTAAACAAATTAGTGATACTCTCAAGCCCTGCACCTTACTTGGAGAAAGGAGTATCATCCTACACCTTACTCCATGTACACAAAGCCTTTACAGATGGGGAAAAATAAAGCAAAGCAGGTATGAAACATAATAAAGAATTTAAGTATGACTGATGTAGAACTGATGTGTAGAGGGTGAGGGAGCTTTAATGCAGAGGAAGTTAACAGCAGCATTCATAGCTTGCTAACAGTTCCACTGAGGTTTGTTCTGACAGATTTGGTGTTATTACAAATGCGACTGTACACTAAAAATGCATTTCAACATCCTGACAGTCCTCTTCAGCTCCTTCTCTGTAATCCTTGGTTTTACAGCTTCCAAGCATGAACTTCAAGGATCAAGTTATTTCTGCTGTAACTTAAAACTACCAATACGCATTACAACCTGTATTATCATCACAACACTGGACTTGACTCTGGGTATAGATCAAAATGATCCCCCATGGAAGGCACAATATGAAGTCTGTTTGGTAGGAAGGGAAGGACTTTATCACAACAGAGGAGAAAAAAACATTGAGCATGACAGCAGTTAAGGCAGCCAAGCAGTACTGTTTGCAGTATTTCCCATAAGGTATCAAAGCAAAAAAAGATCCTTTTTTAAAAATAAACAGAGGAGAAATTCAAAGCGTCCCAAACCTGTCACTCTTTATGCTCTGCAGACAATATGTTGTAGCACTAGTTTGAATCTCTTTCCTATTTAGGTCACAGATCTTGCTACTCCCACAAGTTACTCTGGTGCTCTGACAGGGACTGAGAGACGCGATTAGTTGGAGCGAACATGGCAGTTCATTGATTTTTGCTTTGTATGAGTGGCAACTACTCTTTTTCACTACTCAGGAGAAAGTCTGAACCAAAAGTAGTTTCACATGTGTGCAAGGAACTCCCAAGGTAGAAGATCTACCATGTATCAGTAGACTCATACCTGAAAAAGAAATATTATTTATGCTTACAGACATATGAAACCAAAGGCCACCTCAAGAACATCAGTTTTACAAACAGTGCTGCTTGGGGAAATAATAATTGGAAAAGACAAGCATTGAGAGCTATTTATAGAACTAGAACATAAACTAAAAAGGCTGCAGAAGGCAGATTCCTTCCTTCCCGTCTCAAATGCCAGCAACCCCTCCTGAAGTACAAAAGTATGCTTTTTTTAACCCATAGCTTTAAGGCACAAACGTCTAGATTGTCAAACTGCTGACAGTGGTAAAGAAAAAAAGATACGTCCACATTCTGTTTGGGAACAGAACTTTTGGGAAATTTTTTACCCTTTTGCCACCATCATCTGGTTGCTGACTGCCCCATACATCCTACTCCTGAGACTTGCAGCATGGCTCCCCAGAGATCTTCAGGATTTTCACAATACGCACTCAGTCAGGAAAAGCCAGAAGCTAACTGGATTACAATTTAATACGGTAACTTTAAGATTCAGAACCACAGTCATTGTCAAAATAGGTTTACAAAAAAAATACAAGTACAAGCTGTAACAAGTGCCGTTTCAGTTAAGGATGATCACATTTCAATAAAGATGATCACATCTAAGACAGTCTGGACACTGCAAGGATGACCCTTTGTTACAACAGTAGTGTCCAGGAGGGAACTGTGCGTGGGGATGTTGAAGGTGTTCCCATGGCTTCCACAGATGCTCGATACTCTCTGGCCTGGCCCTCAAACACGCTATGGCTGCACTTGATCCATCCAGCAAACGTCAGGGTCACTACATCCCACGCCTAACTAGTTAGGGAACGTTTCAGTAATTTGCATAAGGCAGCTTCTACAGCAGCCCAAGATGAGTTCAGTGCAGTTACATAGGAACTGCAGACAATACCATTTATTGGTCATGCCACCACACAAGAGGATCAAAGAGAACTCAATTCTACTGGACTTTTCTGGTAGAAGGTACAGGATATTTCTTACTGCCATGATGAAAACAGAGCAGGATTTAGCAATGCTCAACACCAGGAGGCACAGCTGGTTTTCTGGACAGTTATTCTTTACAAGGGAATCTAAACAGGATTTTGACACCAGACCAAAGAACTTGAAAAATCCCTAAACAGAAAGCAGCAAAGCAAGGCAGAGCAGCAAAGATAACTCAGAGCAAAGCCAGAAGGCACTTGCAGAACAGTAATATACAAGAACCAGAACCTGAAGAGCAGCAAGCTGTGTAAACTACTTAATTCAGCACATGCCCTGGTCTCGCACAGTAATATAAGAAGAATTATTCTTGCTTCCAACATTCACTTCTGTCCTCCCTCCAAAGGGAAGAGAACTCACAGCAGCAAATAATAGTCCATAACTTCCTGATAAAACATGAGTACACGCAGGCACACACACAGATCCAGTAATGGGGAAAGAAGCTGGCAATGCTTCGGAGGAAAAAGTTTTTTGACCATGTGGAATTAGTCAGGAGACATCATGCTGGCTTGCCAGTTTCCAATAAACACAGACATGTATTTTGTAAGGATGCTTAACTGCCATTTGACAAAAATCTTAATTTGCAGTAGAATGGTTCCATACTTCAGGTTTGTACCATGTAATATTCATCCTAGAAGGAAAAGTCTTACGTGCCTACAGAAAAGTTTGTTTTCTCAAGGTCTGTTACTGAGGGAGGTTTTCACATTCAAGTACCTACTTTTTTGTTATTTTTAAGAACACAGCTGGGCAGAATAGCATCCAAATTCAACGGTAACAGCAGCAAAAGACGTGAGGCTCTCCAAACCATGTGTCAAACCATCAGACTAAACCCTTCAGGCAACAGTGTTCAAGGTAAGAAAAACAGTAATCTGTCTTTGAAAAATAACTAGGTCAAGAAAATGTTCTGCTGTGGTTAGAAAAAACCACAAGGCCAATTCTCAACAAACTTTATGACCTGTACAACTCTGGTTTGGAATGTAGTTATCAGTTATGCTTCAGTACGGAAAACTTAAATCTGTTCTTGACAGCAAGATCATTCAAGGTACGACATTGGAAAAATTGTTCCCCTCTAATATTGTTCAACCTAAAAAGCTATTTCTAACAAACGAAGAATGTCATTAATTAGCAGTTAGAGCTACAGGTAAGGGAGCTTTTTCTCATAATGGAGGGAATTATACAAGACCTGGATTACCCAAGCTCCGATGCATCTGAAATAGAGCCCTAGATGGACAGCAATCCTACCCTTACGCTTTTTTTTTTAAAGCATCTAGGTAATTTATCCTGTTCATGGCAGGAAGAGGTAAAAGGTAAAAACATCAAATTTAAGACTTGTATTATCTCAAAAAGCTTGGCAAACTGCAGATTCATCCTCAGGTATTTGTGCTGACACCATAATAAAACAAGCCTCAGTTAAATGAGCCTGTTTATTAAAACAGGTTCAGAAAAAATTATGAGCAAGTTCAAATTCAAGCCTGGGAGAGACTGAAGGTATTGGGACAGCATCTGCTTGTCCTGCACGAAGGATCTGTCATGGATATCAACACTTCCTCCCATAAGTCTGAGACTACGCGAGTCTCAGATACGCCCTACAGCTGTCTTAGGAAGAGTTCTCCAGCTCTAAGAAACCCAGACACCTATTTTGAAAGGCCTTGCTTCTCAAAATGGCTGCTTCCTGGGAAAAGATACCAAAATTAACAGCTTTGGTGTCAAACCATGTTCATCAGTAACAGAAGACTACAAAGGAATTTTACTAGTTTTATACCAACCACAGAGCTACTCATGAACAGCAGCAGATGCACTGAAATAGCACGGATTCGGAAGACCACTCATGTTCAGTAGAGCCGTTAAGTGCTACAGGCAAGACTCTCCCAGAAAGTGTAAGCTCTGATGATTAAGCACCCCAGGCTACTCAGAAGCAGCTCAATACTGTCAGCTGGAAACCTCTGGCATGCTGAAGTAATTCTAAACTAAGCTAAAGCTACATAAACTTAATTATCTCAAAAATAATTAGGTGAACCTACCTCTACTTCAAGGTTAAAATAATCTTAATCTATCAAGGATACCTCTCCTGCTCATCTAAATCAAATATGAAGCTAGTCTTACATGCACACCAATAGAGGCAAAACACATCACTTGTCTCCCAGACTATGAATAGATGGAACTTCAATTTCTGCTGCCCTTGAACTAGCCTGCAAGAACTAACGAACAAAAAAAACCCAACAGGTAACCCCGTGGAAAAAACTTACATTTTGTACTACAATACAAAAAGTTGGTTTCATATGTTAGATCAAATTACAAACTGGGTAGAAAATGCTTCTTGAAACCACCCCACCAAAAGGCAAAATACCTGTCAGATACTAAAGCTCAGCAGGACACTAATTATCTATTACTCATTAGCTGTCCCACGAATCTGTGACTGCTTCCTCATATGGAAAGTTCTTAAGGACTGTCACGTTCTGAGGCTTGGCAGTCTGAAGATGACTCACTTGCTTTGAGACAAAACATTATTACCCAAATATAATGCCTGCTTCGTACAGGCATTGTAGTTACCATTGTATTTGAAAGATGAAAACAAGGAAAAGGAATTCAGCTTCCCTTCCTCTGAGTCCTCCTCATACAAAACTCAAACCACAGGGGTGGCAAAGGGACGGGAGCGAGGAAGGGGAAAAACAAATACTACAGTGGTTTCTATAACCAAACCCCCATAATTTCAAAGCAGACTAAAGAATTGCACACCACTAATGTGCTGCAGAATGATCACAGGAAATCACAGCTTTACAGAAGACAGTGTATTCTCACCAATGCCTTGCACACTGGCATTTACTTAATTCAAGTGTTTGGAGAATCCAAACTTAAAATTACAGAAATCTGGATGTGAAAAGAATGAATCTACACAAGACAGAAACTGTGGGGTTTTTTTCTTGTTCTAAATTACAGGTCTTGCTTCATCACTCGCTTTACCTGTCTTTTGTTTAACACTGTTGAACAGTTTTTCTCTGTATAACTTTTTAGGAAAAATGAATTCAAGTTCCCAACAAGCACTCTGTTGAACAGGGCAGGGAGGTGTCTCAATCTTAATTATATCCCAGATTCAAAAAAAATTTGGAGAAAGTTGACAAGAAGTAGAGTTTCAACATCTCCTCCTATATTCTCCACTTTTTTCAGCTGCGTTGAACCATGTAACTACCTGAACTATAGAGTTCAGGAAATTTCTAAAACAAAAACATTTTGATGTTTTTATTTTGTGAAAAATCAGATTATTTTTAAAGGAAAAATACAAATGCTGAAAGCCTTGAAAAAAGGCATCCTTCACAGTTTAATTTCTTGGGACTCAATACGTATCCTCAAGTAAAGAGGATCCAAACTCATCAACCCAGTCTGCCACTAAACAAAGTCTCCTACATCTTGCTTTTATAATAACTGCATTCAAGTAACTGTTCTGCCAGGAAACCCTTACAGCTTACACAATCTACACGAGTTGCAAGCACAAAGGTTCAAACAGACTGTTCAAAAGGAAAGTTAATTCCACAGGACAGTGTCTCTGACAATTAAATCCACTGCGTTTTTCCTCCCCTTTTGAGCAGAGTTACACATTACTTGGATAAAGCCAAGTTTTACAGGAAAAGCTCAGAGAAGTCAGTTCAGTAGCTGCACACCATAGCACCACCTGGTCTCCTCAAGCCTTAGAGATCCATTGCCAAATTAAGTTATAACTTGACCTACCTTTCTTATAGCCAAGCTCTGGATAGGTTTACGCAATGTTTACTTCCCCCTGAAAGAATGGTATAATCTAACATTTTACTTCATTTTTAAGAACGTAGACTCTTTCCTCACTTCCACCAGAAGTGAGCACAATGCACTAAATAAAACCCACGCTTAAGCCTCTGCACCTCCCATCAACAGTAAAAGCTCCCACCGTCTGCTCCCCAAGGTGCCCTTTAAAGTTACTCATTGCACAATGGGTGTTTTCAGGCCACGCTCCCACACAGTTTTGGTGAAAGATTCAGCTCTTTGTACAAGAGTAATTCTGATTTCACCTGGCAAAAAAGTCTAAACTTATTAAAAGTTAAAACTTAGCGTTATGTTGCTCTGGTAGTTAAGCATAATACCTAGATTTCAAAGTAAAAAATAAATCAAGATTTTCAAGCACTTAATATTAAAAGCCGCCTGAGGAGGAGTGGGGGTAACCTTGCTTATTAGAAAACAAACATTGGTTTTCAAACACCATGATGTTAATAAGTACTACGTAATTATAACTAAGCCTTTTAACTGATGTTAACAAAGTCACTCCTGAAATAGAAAAATTTAGAGACTTCCTACATTACTTTCACACAACAGATGTGCGGTTCATCTAGTTAGGCTTAGAAGGACGAAAGAGCCATACAACTCTGGCTGAAATGACAAAATCCAAACTCATAACCGATTGTCAGATCGTAACATGAAGCCCAGTGGAAAATCACAGATTTCTAACAAGGTTAATAAGCTGTCCTTAAACTTAAGTGATCTACTTATACCACAAAGACATACTTTATAAAAGTAGTTTAATACCTTCCTGAAAATACAGGAAAATACTGTCCTTCTTGTGGTGAGGGGCCCAAAAACTGGACACAGGACTCAAGGTGCAGCCTCACCAGGGCTGAGTACAGGGGGACTATCACTTCCCTGCTCCTGCTGGCCACACCATTCCTGATACAGGCCAGGATGCTGTTGGCCTTCTTGGCCACCTGGGCACACTGCTGGCTCATGTTGAGTCGGCTGTCAGCCAGAACCCCCAGGTCCTTCTCTGCCAGGCAGCTCTCCAGCCACCCCGCCCCAAGCCTGTAGCACTGCCTGGGGTGGTTGTGGCCGAAGTGCAGGACCTGGCACTTGGCCTTGTTAAACTTCATACAGTTGGCCTTGGCCCATCGATCCAACCTGTCCAGATCTCTCTGGAGAGCCTTCCTACCCTCAAGCAGACTGACACTGCCTCCCAGTTTGGTGTCATCTCCAAACTTACTGCGGGTGCACTCTATCCCCTCGTCCAGGTCGTCGATAAAGATGAACACTACCGGCCCCAAGACCGAGCCCTGGGGAACGCCGCTAGTGACCGGCCGCCAACTAGATTTAACATCATTCACCACAACTCTCTGGGCCCATCCTTCCAACCAGTTTTCTACTCAGCGAAGGATAGAAACGACTTTCTGATAGAGACTAAGAAAGCTCATACGTTTTCACTAACTGAAAGACCAGAAAGCTTAAAGTTTTATTTCCACAAAATATTATCTATTATCATGACAGTAGAAAAGTGATCCAAAAATACATGCCACTATCTTTAATGAGTTTGAATGAGTTTCATAGCATAAGCGAAACTGCCTTTGCTTCCCACAAAAGGCTCTTTATCTGCTACGGAAACCACATCCCTGGAGGCATTTAAAAGGCTACAGTGGACCAAATACTAGAAAAATATATATTGTGGAAAGTAATCATGCATCAATGGAGAATTAGACAGGATGATTTAAAACATCTTTCCTCAACCATAATTTCCACAATTGTTTTTTATAGATTGATAGTAAGAAAAATGTAAATAGTCACCCACACAAATTCCAACTCCAACTACTGTACGTTATTTTTCATTTAATTTGAGGATATGGGAGGCATAATCACTACATAGTAGATGCATATTGCTCAACTTTGAAGCAGCCAATTTAACTCACAATCCAAATCAAAATACTTGGAAGTTTACCAGACATCTGTTATCCAGAAACAGGTGCAAAGAGTTCAAGAATATCTGTGCTGTTTCACCCATGACAGTGGTGCTGGGACTGTCACCAGCCATCACTTCAGTTCGTTCTAAAAGTCTCTCCCTTTCACAAATGCCACAGTAAAGTAGGCATTTGAGGAAGCTCTTCCAGCCTTCCACGTCCCTGTTTCTCTCCAAAGAGAGGGTCTTCCCGATCTTAGCAATTCCCTACCTTCTGCACTCATTTGCAATGAATAAACAGAATAGCTTGACCAACCTCTAGCAGATGGAAGTTGACTTGCATTTCATTACTCAAAATCCTGCAGGCATAGCAGTAGTTTATTTTAATTCTGCTGGAGTTTAGAAAACCTGTAAGTACCATACTGTATCCATTTCCTTTCAGACATTTGTCCTCCAAGTCATAAGACTGCCCTTAAAGAAGAAACACATTTTGAAAATGCTGAAGTCTTTGGCCTCTTGCATGTAGGGGTACGTTGTACAGGCAACATTCTCGGAAAGGGTGGTCGGGCATTGGAACGGGCTGCCCAGGGAGGTGGTGGAGTCACCATCCCTGAGGGTGTTTAAGGAAAGGTTAGATGTGGTACTTAGGGACGTGGTTTAGTGGGTAATAGGTGGTGGGGGGATGGTTGGACTAGATGATCCTTGAGGTCTCTTCCAACCTTAATGATTCTATTCTATTCTACTCAAACAGAAACTTCTTCCTTGAGGTCCATTGCTGACTTTCTTTTCACTTATACTAGAACTACACAAAGTGGATTTAAACCACGGATTTACTTAACTGGACAATTGATACCCAGCTCCCTTGCTCTGAACAAGACTACTGACCACTGAGTTTAAATTACTTCATGCCATTTGAAATACAAATCATCTTGTCTTTTGCTTTCTTGGTTTATGATCGTTTATAGAAATTATTACCACGGGAAATAAAAAAGAGGCCCCAGAACTCCTTTTTAAAGCAAAGGTAGGCCAGGATTAGCTCTATTTGTCGAACATGAAGCTAAAGGTTCCCCCAGGAATAGGTATTAAATTTTCAAACAAGAACCAAAATTTTGTCCCTGGCTCAATTGCTTCTTTCACAAATGTTCTTTTTGGTCCTTAACCAAAGGAAGCAAAGGGAAGCTACTAGTAAACTAACTAACAATGCATATTTATATTTGCTACCACTGTATTGGTCCCAATTAAGCCCAGTCCAATCCTTCACTACAATCAGCTCATCTGTATTGTATTTTCCACAAACCCTATTCCAAAAGCCAAGGGCATCAAGGACAGCCTGAAGCAGAACATACCCCCAAACAAGTGCAGGGACATCTACCATCTATTTTATCCGAGAAGCAGCGGAGCACATCAACACATCGCTGAATTGCAAAGTGTCATCCACAAGTAGAAAAAAAAATACCAGACCTACATTCTGACTCAGATCTGTACTACATCTCGCAAGAGTACCGCAAGAGCTTAAGCGATCAAGACTTGCAACGTACTAAATACCTTCCCCAAATCACACTACACAAGTGCAGCGTGCCAGGCAGAGAACAGCCTTTGCTGACTTAACTGTATCCACGAGCAGAAAATACATCCACCCCAAATAACCTGTTTGTTCCCATTTCGACAGGAGGCTATAGGAGACAAGCTTTACATAAGCATGTGAAACTATTTAAAGCACCATGCTTACTATTCAGAGAACACAATCTGAATGAACTTCATGAGCCAGTACTTAACCTACTTCAGCCAGTCCAGCCTTGACTCACAGGTTACCCCACCAGCATCGCAAGGGACTATTGATATCACTTCTTTATCTTGCACATGCTGAAACAGCAGCCTGGGAGAAACCCTAATGCAAGCAAGCAGCTACTTCACTACACTACTCACATGTACAATACTGTCTTTTCTATGCCCATGCTTGAGATCAACTTACAGCAGCGACACTGCTTGTCCAGCTTGGGCACATTGATCCACGTTGTCATAGCATAATCAAGGGAACAAATCTCCTGTAACTATACCTACCAGGGCATACCTGGAAATTCTCTAGACAACAAGAATTCCAAGAATCAAGGAGAATCCTTCAGAGCTTATTTTGCTTAAACTTAGTGAGGCCACAGTATGGCTAATTAATTTACCTATCAGTAATAACACCTATTACAGAGACCTCAAAGAGCAACAAAACAAATGCCTAGTAGTTCTCAGACAGCAACCCCAAGTTTGTTACCCTAGTTTGGACACTTTAAAATAAATATCACAACTCACCCCTCTATCTATTCACATTGACTTCTGCAAATTAGCCTACACAAAGTCAAATTCAAGCAACTAGATGCAGAGATACAGCAAGAGATCAGGAGTTACCAAGAAAGTCTCTGCAGGAAAAGTAGCAGTCATCCGATCTAAGTTCAGTCGCAGCACACCTGATGTGCTCTGCCCTTCATGAAGTGCTGCCTCCTCATCACACACTTCAGGGAAATATATCCATCTGCATGTACATACTTCATATACACTTTTTAAACAGCTGTGGAAATCAACTATCAACTAGTCCCTCTGTTTATCCTGATTCCTAAGTGATACTAGTTTTACTGCAGTGGCCAGAGTTAACAAGTCTTTCTGACTCAGATGCCATCTTCTGTGGTAAGTCCTCCTCACCATATAGATCCACAAAGCCACTACATCACAGTGACCTGCAACAAAGTCAATAACCTTAAAACAGAGACAATTTAAGCTCAATTTACTTTAAGGATCAAAGTTACCCAAGTGTTTAGCTGATTCGAGACTTTAAACTCCAAGAAAATAAATCAAGCATTCAGATGTTTGGAGAAGGTGGTGATAAATCATAGAATCTCCCAATTTGGAAGTATCATCAAGTCCAACTCCTGGCGCCACACAGGACCAGCCCAATCAGAGCAGATGACTGAGAGCATTGTCCAGACGCTGCTTGAACTCAGTCAAGCTCAGGGCGGTGACCACTGCCCTGGGGAGCCTGTGCCAGGGCCCGACCACCCTCTGGGGGAAGAACATTTCCCTGATCTCCAACCTAATCCTCCCCTGTGACAGCTCCATGCCATTCCCTCAGGTTCTATCGCTGGTCACCAGAGGGAGGAGATCAGCGCCTGCTCCTTCGATCCCCCTCGGGAGGAAGCTGTAGGCCGCCATGAGCTCAGCCCTCAGCCTCCTCTTCTCCAGGCTGAACAAACCAAGGGACTTCAGCCTCTCCTCATACGTCTTCCCCTCTAGATCCTTCACCACCCTTGCTGCCCTACAGAGTTTACAAAAATTAAACTGTTGTGGAATATTGTGGAGATTCAAGATAAAGAATTAAAAAACAGATTATCAACAGAAAATAGATCTATTGGTAGTTATCAAAGTTTGAACCAGTGATGCACACTGGCAGAAGCCAGGCCATCGTGCTGGAGGAAGTATCACGTTCACTGTCCCTGCGTGCCTCAAAACAGCTGCTCTGTCAGGCAGGATGCCAGGCTACAGAGTTGGGCCTGACCTGGATGGCACTTCGAATCTTTCTTGGTACCAAGAAAATCCAGATGATTAAAAAATTTGTAAGACTTCCTAGCACAGAGTGCTTCTGCAATCACAACTGCAGTCCTTGAGTTCCCTCACTGTTTTGAGACCCTTAAAACTCTTAATCACACTGTCTTATCTAGTCTACAGTTAATGCATGAGATGCCACAGCACTGAATAGTTGAAACTACTCCTTACTTGGATAAAGCCAGCTATTTTGTATTAACCATTTAAACAAAGAACACTTCAAAGAACAGAGAAGTTTGGGATTTTTTCTTAAGCATGATACCAAGATATTTTTCTACTTTTGACACCTCCATGACACAGCACTGGGTAAAAAGTAGCGCAAGAATGTTAAACACCAGAAAGACTTCAAACTACAATGTGTTGTTTGATCTGAAACAGAATTAAATCTTACTGTCACAATAAAACTTGCTTACACCCTGAAAAACATGTGCAACCTCTTGGCTGTTCTTTGCTTGTCACACCTCAGAACCGACTGACGTAATTCATGAAGCAGAACGTTTGAAAAAGCTCAGCAGTTTTCTGGGGTGGGAAAAACTCTTCAGTAACAAAACGTTTCTAGCCTCCTACTGCAGTTAGCAGTCTAAATGTTACCTTTAATTACTCTGTGATAGAGCTTATTGGCTGCAGAAGAGCGCAGGTCCAAAGAGGTTCTTTGCCATGCACGGTCATCTTGAAAGACCAGGGTGATCAGGTGCCTACTCCAGTGAAGACGGACCGACAGTCCTCACTGGAGCCAGCTTTTTATCTGAGAGATCGTGAACAAACACTAAGTAGGCACAGATAATGTGTTCTGCTGTTGTATAACTCTTACAGCTATTCTTGCATACATAACTGAACAAAGAAAGTAATTTTGAGTCCTTAGGGGCTGAAAACAGCTATCATATTTTGTTATCTTTTCCTACAGTCTCTTCCACTTGTTTTTACAGCTGTCTTCATGTTCTAGAAGGTCTGAAGTTTCACAAGTTTGTATTTTCAGCTTCATTTCCAGAAAAAGATCCTTCCAGAATTAAGCACTAGGTGAGAGCTAAACAGTGGTGTACAGCAGTCTGCCTGACCACCTCAATCTATTTCTACATAGATGGATTACTCATTTTACTGAATATTAATGTCACGTTTCCCATGAGAATTGAAGATATGGCATATTCTTTTCCACAAAGGCATAAAAGCTAAAACAGAGAGGGAGTGCAGTGAAATAAAGCGTGAAGGTCTGGGGAAAAAATAAAAAACACTATAAACCATTTCTTTCTCTGTACTTTGATAAGGGCTGCCCAATTTCTTTAATATTCTAATTCGTGCCTTTGTTTAAAGGGGCAACAGTGGAAGGAGCAAGCCATGAACAAGTACAGAAACTAAGGAAAGATTAGTAATCTGAATTTCCTCATCTATGAGGTCTAAGTTTAAAAAGCAACGACAATGGGAACTTACTTTCAGAATTAGACTTTTGATTTTCTAGTAGTTGTGTTTTTTAGCAAATTATTATGAACGGAAGATGCAGCAGCCACCAACTACATTTTCCAGAACTCTGCTAGCAAAACTCCGTTCACTAACACAAAAAAAAAAAACACCCCGGACCAAAAACACCTTTCATCCTCTTCTCTCTAAAGCTTCACCCAACCACAACTATTTAAAGTCTTCATTCGGATAACCTGAAGCAAGTGCTGTTGTAAAGTAAATAAATCATTTAGTTCTGATAAATATTGATCTGAGAGAATTCCTAGCAGAGAAATCTTGAGCAACTTTGGTAGAAGTTTCAATGCCGACCTCCCAGGACTCCAGAGCACTGGCAGAAATCACTGCAGACCCAAATCGTCCCTCTCACGCAGTTGTGGCTCCAATATACCACCACAATACGAAGTAAGAACTCTTCCTCCCCAGCACCTTCAGTCAAACTATGACTTCAGTTCTCAACAAGCAATACTAATAATCTCATTAGTTAGACCTGGTTTTGAACAACTGTTTAGTAAATTTGGCTTTTTAGGAATATTTGAGCGCATAAAAATATTTGCGACAAAACTTGGAATAAAAATCCTTAAAAACACTTGTTTTCAACATCAGTCTTTCATAAACTGACTTAGAAGTGAATTTAAAATCACAGAAAAAATATTTCTGAGAACAATAAGGAGCCATCAAAATACATGAGAGATCTTACTGAACTTCCCCTTATCGTAGTCATGATCTTCACTGAGCTATATGCAGATGTAGGACACATCCACATCTCCTTGTATGACACTTCAAAACAAGTCTTCTGTAGTATTAGCTCATAATATTTTGCTCAGCACTAATTTTGTTTAAGTTTAGAGAGAAACGTTTAAGACCACAATGTAAGTTTCAAAGCATTATATATCTGCCAGGATTCGGGGCATGGGGAGAAGGTAGGCTATGAAGTGATACATGACTTGTAAGTAATGGGTAAGCAAGATGCCATTCTCAAAATCCCCAACATTTCCTGGAAACTTAATTCAATTTTTACTTCAAATGCTTTCAGTACTTTTAGTTCAACAGATGTTTTCATTAAAGTTTAGCACGTTTGCAAGCTGATGTATTTCCAAACTATACTCTGTGCCTTTGACTAAATACACAGTTGTATCTTTATAGGAAGATTCCACTGAAACAGCTGAAAACAAACCCCAAAACTATCAGGCCTTGACACTGTAAAATGAACTTTGTTGCATAAACTACTCAGCTTATCTAGAAAACATCATTTCAAAACAGGTCTTACAGGAAAAAGTGATCAAGACTGGCTGAGTATTAGTCTCATGTACTCTTCAATTCAGCGGCAAATCTAAATGGCTAAAAACCTGTAGATCTGGGCTGTATCAGGCCTGCTCCATACACACCATTATATGGATTATTTAGAAGATATAACATCTGATCAACAGAAATACTTCTGCCAGTCCCAAATACTGCATCTCACCTCCAGAACTTGAAGAATGCAAGCAGCAAGTCTAGCCAAGAAACGAGCAGGTTTAAACTTTTATATCCCTTTTAAGTAAAGAAACCTGCATTAGACCACACGGGCAGTTTAAAGGCAAATCCACTAATATTTCTGAAGTAGCTTAGCCAACTAATCTCAGCAGTGATTAACACAGAGAAACAGGTAAGATCTGATTAGCTAACTAGTACATTTGCATCTTAACCAAAACTCAGAACAGCATCAAGTCCTATCTAGAACAAAACCAGTTACCAGCCTTGTCAGGAAGCAAGTCACTCTGTATGGCTTGCCACCCAACTGTCTACTCCGCAGCTTCATCAAAAAAGCCGTATTTTTTGAAGAATAAAACCCTTTAAGCTAGAAGTAAGTTGTCTTACAAAGGTGTAAGGGCAGATGAAATCGTACAGACTTTTAGCTATGCAAAGTGAACATAAACTAGTTAACTCAGTGAATATCCCACAGTAGACAGTTCAGTTCCAATATCTTACCGGTATTTTTCCCCACGCATTTCTCTGTAAAGCCTACTAATACCCAGGTACCACATACTGGACATTTTAGGCAGCGCCTAATTCTGTTCAGCTTTTCTTTTGCACGGTACATCAAGCACAGGGACACTGGTGCAGAACTGTTTCCTTTCCTTATATTTTTATTGCTACTTCTACAAAGTGCCTCCTCTCCACTCCTCTTAACAGATCCACTCACACAAACCTGAGGCTGGTATCTACCGAAGGTGGTAGAGTTACATTCTTACAAGCATAAAGTGTTTTCTGACCATAATGTAAGACTCTGTTTTACATCTACAGAAGCTAAATAAGCATCTGCATGTCTTAAACTGCTGCAGTTGCCTCTGGACACAGATGCTTTGAAAGAGTGAGCTGCGTGGGTGCATTCGCATTACATGTAAAGTATAGGCAAGAACTGCGGCTTACTAGTTTTCAAATCAGCACCTTTAAAGTATTCTTTCCCCCTCACGTGAGAGTAAAACACCTCTCTCTAAATGGGAGCATCTGCAATTGCCATATAACAAGACTCTTTCTATTTCTAACTGCTTATTCGCAGTTTCTTTAGTTAATTCATTTATATAGGTGTTTGCCTGCTCTTGCTGAGCTTTATGGAAATATTCACTAAGGGGAGGCTCAGCCAAACAGATTGACAGCAAGATCACTTAGAAATCAAAGGCTGTTCTCAGGGAACACGGTGGCCTAGCTTTTTTCCCTACCCTGTCTGCCCTCCCTTCCCCATGACTTCCTTGCATTTTAGAAACAAGCCATTTTTCTTTGGCCTCTGCTCAAGCATCTTTTCATAGCTGTTCGTACTCCACGTTAAGTAGAGTGGACTTCAAGAAGGGGGAGCAAAAGATAAGCTGCTACAGGGTATAGCACTGGCAAGTATAAGCAGCTGCTACGCTGCTGAAGGTGGTATGTACCAGTACAAGAACACAAGCAAATTTGTAACAACTACAAATTAGTGCAGTTTATCTAGAAATTGCCTTTTGCAAGGGTTCCCTTCACACACTGAGGAAAGTAAAATCTCACCCGTGTCATTTTAAAAAAGTCTAACGATGGTCTGTTCCATCGTACATCCTCCTCCCGTCTGCGCTTTAGCCGGCTTTTCTTTTCGTTCAGAACACAAGGCTGAGAGCGGCATCTCAACAAGCCCTGACGCCGGCTGAGCTCGGGTGTGGAGGTGGGAGTGCTGTTGGCTGAAGGCAAGAGATTTCCCGTCTCAGTGATGTGCTCCTGGGAGAGGGAGAGGCGGCGCCTTGGGTTAAAGTCACAAGGGCCTCCAGAATTCCAGCGGGTACTCGAGCTCGTGCTGCCCTCGCTACTGTCCACAAACCCACTGCTGGCAGAGGAAGGCCTGGGTACTGGTGATGTGTTGAAGCTGGTGATAGTGAAGACATTATTTAGCGACAGTATGTTCTGTGGCAGACTGATGCTTGTGCTTCTCTGTAAGGTTGCACTTCCATGACTGTTGCAGCGTTGCAAAGTAGCGCTACCGCCGCTATTACACCGTCTCTTTGACACAGGAGTCCAAACTTTTGAATTGCCAGGCTTCCATGGTGACCGACAGCGAGCCAGCTCATCTGGCTCAGAGAGGGACCTGCAATGGCGTTTTGTTGGTGGTGCCAAGGGTTGACCCGAGTTTTCATTAAGGTTTAATTCACTTATCCATCCTGACACCATAGATGTACTGGAAGATTCCTGCTGCCACTGCAGACTACCATTACTGGCAGTGCCGGTGCTGAATGGGCACACTGGGAAAGGGTAAGCTGAATTCCTTGTTGTGTCAGCCTGGATTGGGCAACCCCCATTTAAAGCTTTCCAAGGACTCTCTTCTGAAAACAAAAGAAAGACACAGGTGGAAGATGCAAAGGAAAGAGACAATTTGTTTTCAACCTAGTTTAATGTAAAACTATGAATCAGACTCAGACTTAGAAGGATGAGCCACAAATACCCAGCACTTAATCAAGTTTTCACACTACAGTTACATATTCATTTTAAAAAAAAGTAAAGAATTCCAAAAACATGAAGACGAAAGTATTTCAGAGCCAATCCAGGCATTCCAGTATATATGTACTTTGTTAACGCTTCTACCTGTATACTGAAATACTATAGCACTGTGTTTCTTAGGGAGCAACAGGGACAGCTTCCTGCCCTGATTCCTAGCACATAGCGTATACCACAATTAAAACGTGTAACAGTGAACAACTTAAGGTACAACCAAAACACATTAAGAAGAAATGTGAGAATCCACACAGGTTTGGTTGTTTTGGCTTTTTTTTTTAAATAAAGGAACAGGATGATCTTTTCATAGACTGCTGCCCTTCATTTGGCTGTTACCCCTTCCTATTAAGAATATCTTACTAAAGAAAAGTTTCAGAGATGGGCGTTCACATTCTGTGGTGTGAAAAAGCTTTACTTTAAATTAGAAACAGTAGAAAGTTAAATTAGACTGGCGACTGAGTATGAGCAAAAAAAGAAAAAAGTGTAAGAAAAAAAAAATCTCCATTCAATGCATAAAATAAAGTGAGTATCCCTTAAGAACCTCCTGCAAGTTTTACTGTGAATACAGACATAACCCATAGTGCACAACTTCTCATCTGAAGTGGCAACGCTGGGTTAAAAGCAGTCTGCCAGCGAAGTCCCTCACTCTTTTGTAAAGCGTTTCTTTGAGAACATTCTGCACATTTTACAGCTGTTCCTCCACATTATACAATGAAGTGTAAGAAGAACTACAGCAGACTTTGGATTTGCAAATTGAAAAGCAGCAAAACTGTTGGCCAGTTAACAGTGCTTCATGCTTGGTTAGAAAATTTGCTAATTTAAACCAATTAGCCAAGTAAGTTTCATTTATCCCAGCTTTAAAGAAAGAATATTTTAAATACCAAATTTTTCCCCTACACCTATTTTAGGAACTTAGCTATAGCCTAAACATTAAATACTCGTATATTCTTACTGTTGGCTATCAAAAGTAAGTTTTAGAGTAATCAACACAAAAAAGATTTGCTGAGTAGCTTTAGAAGTTGCAAATCCAAATAGCTGTACATGTTCCATGCCCAAAGTATGTCATGGATTATCCTGTTTATTTGGATCTTATTTAAAGAACACCCTATTGTCTCAAAATCATTTAACTGTGCAGACAGCTGGCCTATTCAAACAACATGTTTTATTAGAATTCCTCTGTCCTTCCTCCTCCATTCTTTCAGATGGGTACAACCACATACTGTGCTCTGCCTTAAGCATGTAAGCTCTTCAAGGCAGGGACCATCCATAATTCAATGCAAGTAAAATAGCCAACACAATGGGATCCAGATAATGTTTGTAACTCCTAGCATCTAACTGTTGGACAATTTGCTAGCTTGGACTGGCCTGATTTTTAAAAATCCTTAGGAAGCTTTCTCCCAGGCTGGGAGGTTGGTTTAAAGTTTACTGTAAAAAAAAAAGTCGAGCTGCACATGTGTTTTAATTGTTTACATGTTAATGACATTTAAGATAAAACACGATTTCCCTTTGAAACCTCACACAAATCAAGACTCACATTTTATGGGAAATCCCAGTGAGCAAATGAAAATCCTCCATGCTTAAAGGCACAACAGAATATGCAAAATTTCAAGTACATCTCTTGAAAAAATTTACAAAATTTACATGTAAGTGGCATCATTATTTTTGCTAGATACAACTTTTATTCTAATAGGACCGAGTGGGGAAAAAAAGGCAAGTAACACTTGTGTGAAGGCACTGCACTTCAGCTTATGGTTTGCATCACGCTGGATATTCTATGTGGCAAAGCACGTAAGAAGGTGTGTAAAGATGTAAGAGCTTTCTGTTAGCTGAGGAACCTGGTGAGAGGTTTCGCATGAAAGACAGCGTTTGCTGTGCTTCTGTACGCCATAACAGATATCGAACCAATAAAAAAGTGTTACAAGGGCTTTTACTATGCAAAGCAGATCACAAAGTACAAAACTAACAACCAGCTATTCCCAGTATTGTTCAAAGACCAGCTTAAACCAGCAGGCTCTACAACAGCATGCTCCATCCCCCTCACCTTATTTACAAAAGAAAGGCTGCTTGCTATACCAATTACCTCAGTAAAACACAGCTAAAGGTTTCTGAAGAACTTACCGTTGATTTCGAAAGGGAACAAGCTGCCACTTTTGTTCAGCTTCTCAGATGAGTACTGAAATCAATCAGAAAAATAAGTTTTAACTGCGAGAAACAGTCAGCATGCACCTCAAGGAACTGGTGTGCAGTTTCCCTGTAAGCACATTTAACATCTTTAAATTGATGGGGTTTGCTGGGTATCTTGAAGAAATTCCTGCACAGCTGATTTTTATAAATAAAGCCTCAGGCATCTAATTATTTGTAACGTTTTCTGATATATTGCTAAGTACCAAAAATTGTTTCAAGAGTTGCAACGCTAGCCCATGTGAATAAACTGCAAAGCTAAGAGCAATAATTCACCCTTAATGAAAAAGCTTTGATTCAATTCTCTTTTCAGTGGAGAGGAAATCACACTCTGACAATTTGGTTTCCATTTTCAATCCTAAATCTAAAAGAAAAAACACTTTGTCTTAAACTAAGAGACAGGAATAGCTTTATCTAAATTAAATACACAAGCTCTTAAATTGAGACAATCAGACTTCACTGGTATTTTACTTTTTCTTAGAATCAGTGTAGCTAAATGTTTTCTTATTTCTTGAAAGTAAAAAAGCCATTAAAAAACCTTCCCTATCCAAAAATCACCTTTAGCAGACTGACAGTTTATGAAATCAGTTTATTGGTGGTGGTTCATTAGTTGGAAACAATATAAAAGCCACGCTTCAAACAAGGTTTGTTAGTAAAGGGCTTCAGAATTTATGGTTATGCTTCATCAGCATCTGCACAGTAAGACAAGTTCTCATGCATGAATGTTTTCTATTTTACTTAGAAAAAAATATTACTACAAAGTCGTTCTTAAAGGGTGTAGATTTCTCAGACAAAGAATAGAGCTTGCTATCCACCCTCCTATGAAGGAGGTATAAATAAATGGCTTAAGGCTCTATCAGCGCCCAAGGGTCATTATGTATTTCCCCATCACCACCTCAGGATGGAGAGGAAGATCGCTTTGAGCACGCAGCAGGCTTTACATGAACATTGCTTTTTGTGTATAGCCAAAGAAGATAACATTGTACATACACTTCCTTTTTAGATACAAAGTCAATTTTTAAACAAACATCCTTGGGCTACAAAGCTTTTCTTTCTCATTGTATAGCAGCACACAGAGCACTAGTGACAACTTTATATCCTTGAGCCCCACACAAGACACAAACGCTACGCTATGGTAATAGCCCCTTGTGTCACCTTTTTAGAGGTAGGAAATAATGAAACAGATGGAAGGATAGGACAGCAATCAGATTTTTGTCTTATTTATCAATGTCTGCCTATGTGACAAGCCATCTGATTTTTACTTTACATTTCCACCTGTAGATGCATTTCTACCTTCCTTTTAAAGAAGGCTACTTTAAGTAAATAGCAGAACCCCCAGTTTGAATCTCCATCCGATTTGCAGTTAATTAGCCCTGTTCAAACCATCTTAAGTCTGCAACTCGACAGCAGGAGCAGCACTTTCACTAGTTTGCTTTCCATAACTGCACTTGCCAGTTACGCAGTGTACACATTTTAAAAGCTAGCACCCATCGTTTAAACAGCTACTAAGGTATCTTAATGTGCTCTTGTGTTCTGTAGGGTAACAGCAAGAGCTACACTTCAGCTGTCCCTGAAGGAGAAACAAACAAATTAGAGACTTAAAGATAAGGGTTTTTTCATCAAATTCTTCCCTCTCCAGTTTTCCCCAAATGAAAGCCAACACCAACCCACTCAACTATCAGACAGTAGCTATGGAAAGTAAGTTTTGGAACAGAATTCTGTGTCGAAACATCTTAAAGCTAACATATCAAACACATGGAAAATGGCAGTAAAAATGACTTAATCGTAACATAGTAATTAGGTATGTTTAAAAGACTATTCACACAGACTAAGATCTTCAGTGCTTAGGAGGAACAGAATCATAGGACGGTTTGGGTTAGAAGAGATCTTCAAGACCATCTAGTTCCAACCCCCCTGCCATGGGCAGGGACATCCTACACTAGACCAGGATGCCCAAAGTCCCATCCAACCTGGCCTTGGACACTGCCAGGGATGGTGCACCCACAGCTTCTCTGGACACCCTGTACCAGGGCTCACCACCCTCACAGGGAAGAATTTCTTCCTGGTACCTAATCTAAACCTCCCCTCCATCAGCTTAAGATCATTACCCCTTGTCCTATTACTACATGTAAACAGTTCCTCCCCATCTTTCTTGTTGGGCTTGATGATCTTAAAGGTTTTTTTCCAACCAAAGTGATTCTATGATTCTTGTAGCCCCCCTTTGGGTACTGCAAGGCTGCTATAAGGTCTCCCTGGAGCCTTCTCTTCTCCAGGATAAACAAGCCCATCTCTCTCAGCCTGTCTTCACAGGAGAGGTGCTCCAGCCCCCTCATCATCAAGAACCTCAAAGAACAATCCCATGCAGCCATTATTAGATTGATACTTAGTTTTTACAAGTAGTTTTCAGCCAGATGCACCTTTAACAAGGTTCTCTTCATAAAGGTCCAAGTTATTTGATTCCCTGTGCTTTAATTGCTTTAAAAAGCCTCATCCCTCAGGTGAAGACTAAACTACTGCATCTTTAACAGCTACAAAGCCCTGAAAGCATTTTTCAAGGGGGGCATGAAAGAAGTGTGATCAGATACACACAGCGTGTCTGTACTACAGAGTACTACAACTGCAACATTCCCTAATGCAGACAGCAATCCCACCCTTAACAGCTATTTCTGATCAGGTCCTAGTGAAGTCAGTGTTCAGCTCTGCATTACATATTACAACTACAGTTTGTTCTGTTCTCCTAACAGGATTCTGTATAAATGACCAGTTAAGTTACAAGAAAAGTGCTAATTCTTTGGAGATTCAGGCCAAAAACCCTCACTAAGAACATCACACATACCATGATATGTGGAAAAGGGACAGTAAGCTGCTCTATTTGCAGTAAAAGCTCAAGGCACTGAAATAAGGGTTACTAAGGGAGAATAAGTGAAGAATCTCCTTTATGATATATAGTTGGTTTTCTGTAACTGAAACTAAAAATACTTGGAAACACTACCTGGTAGTGTATTTTAATGATGTCTGGAAGTACAAACTTGAGTAGGCTATCGGGTTATATATTTTTTATAGGAGGGAGGATCTTTTTATCTATACAGCACATGGCAGAAGTCCCACTAGATATTACAGTAACAGGGCACTGAACCAGTTTATCAGCTCTCCTGGGCTGGCTATGCTCTACCCTCCCTCATTCATTCCCTTTGTGCTATCATCTACCTGAAGCTTCCTTAATGAAGAGTGCTTTTTTTATTATGTTCAAGAAGAGATTGCAGTTCTTAAGAACCTTGACTGCTACCCTCTGTGTGAAGGAAATCTTCCTTAGAATAAGGCCAAATTATTCAACAAGGTCATTTCCCTGAAGAGGAAAGTGAAGGGATCACGCACATCCATCTTCCAACTACTGCTTTTTGAACAGATGTTACAAAAAGCCACCAAGACCTGACGCCTCTTGAGAGTTTTCCAGGAAAAAAAGGCATATTTTAATAAACACACACAAGTTTCACCTAAGGTTGGAATTGTTTGCCTCATGCAAGAAAGTGGATCTATTTTTCATCGTTTGTTCAAAAGCAGAACCTTTTTTGTGCATTTGAAGAGACTATGCTCAAAAGGAAACTTACTGCGTGGTATGACATTTAGGACATAGCTGCAAGTTTCGATTGGTTTGAGCCTTAGCAGCTGTTCTTTCGTTAAAATATTCACTTAACAAGACACCTAGTCTTGAACAGAGTAAATGGAAGAGGCACGCAAGTGAGACTGACAATGAATTATAATTTACATCAGTAATTTAAAAAGAGTTCTTTGCTAGCAAAAACCCAACTGTAACAAAAATAATTCTGGCTGTTCTACATACACTCCAATCTACTACACTAACAACTTCAGAGTCTCTGCTACCCTTCTGATTATTCTCAAAATGGCTTCTTGATCTAATAAACTTCAAAATTAATTTCTTTAATTTCAAGGCATTTTCTCCAGCTTCCAAGCACATTTGAGTTCCTTCAATTTATCAGCATTCTTCCCAAACCACAGGAAAGTCCATGTTTGTTATTCAAGTACCAATTTAACGACCACCATACAGACGTGACTTTCATTGTTTGAATGAGCCATGCCAGACCTCCATCTCTTCACTGCATATCCTCCAAACATGACTCGATAGGAAATAGTGAGGAGAAGCGTTTGATCTTTTCTCAGAACGTGAAGTGATTAAGTCAAGTCACATCTTAGACTCAGTTCTCAAGCCTTTCAGCTAGCAGCTTTCCATCCAAGGAAATCAGCCCAATTCTAAGTCTTTCAATGCAAGTCGGCTTCATAAAAATTAAAAATAATGAAAACCCACATGCACAGAAGGGTTTATAGTAGACCTCCTTCCTTCCACAAACACCTGTCTAGAGATACTGACATTTCCTTCTTAATATCACATCTTGAAGTCTTGCATCTCACACACCTCACAAACCAATACCAGCTTCTACACAAATACCAGAAGAGTACAAGCTTAGCCAGAACACACAGAAAAATCAAGACTCTTCAGATTCAAGAGATCTATATCCAAGGAAATAAAGATCAACTATTTCATTTAATGATGCTGCCAACTCATGAAAGCCACGATATGCTCGCAGAACATAGCACTGTTTTGAGGTAGAGTCAACCAGCCAGCGATACTGTTCTACCTTGTGAGCTACAGTGCCCACTTGAGACAAAACCTTGGGACAACTTTCCTGCTTCCACAGCAGGAAATCAAATGATTTGCTTTTTTTCTGAAGGCAGGTGCAGCACAAGACTGTACAACGTAACCGATCATGAACTGGCCAAATGAATTACACCAGCTTGAACAATTAGCATGCCGTTTAACAGAGCAGTAAAAGAAGCTATAGCCAGTATTTTACAACATATTCAGGCAACAAGTGAATGATCTCTCCCTGCCTTTATCTCGACCTACAAACCTTTTATTGTATTTTCTCTCTCCTGCCCAGTTGAGGAGGGGAGTGATAGAGCAGCTTTGGTGGGTGGCTGGTCTCCAGCCAGGGTCAACCCACCATGGAAAGATACTTGGTCATCATACAGCTTACACAAAAAGGCATGCTAGTCCTGTACATGTTGTCTTTATGCCCAGCTTGGCTAGTTAGAAAGTAAATAGCTTTGAAAGACCTATTTAATTCTTTTATAGCCCTCATTCACGAGCTGTATTGCAGAGTAGTTTTTTCCCAGCTATTTTATCTTTGTGCCAAGACCAGCACTTGTGCAGATGCACTGTAAAAGGTATCATGAAAGCGATAAGGGTTAACATTAACTCAGGCAAGAAAGGTTAGTCTTAATCCTCAATCAGCTCACAAGATGATTCACCACATGGTCCCACAGAACTTTGTGCCAGCACAAGTAATGAAAGGTGCAGGCAAGGCCATTTCACAATTGCTCTAAATCACTGTTACTAGAACAAACTACACCATTAACCTGAACTTCTTGCCCAAAAGTCTTACGGGCTAGAGCTGATTCAAGACCACCACCAGTCTTTCTGCCTTATTAACATTTAGTAGTCTTTACTAGTGGAAAAAGTATACTTTTTATTATCTTAGGTTCATGTTGTAGTCAAGAAGCCATCATTTGCTTCCATGAATCCTTTTTAGTAGGGAGCAACCTAGCTGCACACTTTTATTCACACTTGCTTCTCCACTTCTGTACCTCACTTTCTACAGTTATTTCAAGCTGCCGTGTGCAATCGTAATGTGTTCCTGGCCTCAGAACCGTTTTCTATAAGAACCAAAGCATTTATAAAACAAATTACTTGATAGATCAAAGGAGGAAAACAGGAGAAGAGTAACAATGAAACCACTGATGAGACATCATATGCCATTTTCCACTCCACTCTCTTCTCGTGCTTTATTGTACATATAGGTAAGGACAGAAATAAAACCCAACCAACCTACGATAGTACAGCATGCCACCACACTCTTTGTATAGAGTCCACACAGTATAAAAAGCACTAACACATCCTTCTCTGCTCTTCCAAGTCTCTGGTCTGAAACCTACAGTGGCTATCAGCAAAAGGATAGCTCAGTTCCCAAAAATTTAGCGTTCACGCAAAAAATTAGTGTTCACGCAAAATTTAGTGCCCTGAAAGTTAGAAATTACAAGATGCAACTACAAGTTTAAAGGCAAACACTGTTACTGGTCACAGGTCATCACTGGCTCACACCTAGGCCCAGAGTTCAGTTAAAAGTGATGAGTTTGCCAGTTCAAGAATACAGCAGATTGTCCTACAAACTGCAAATCCCAAGTGCTTCATCAGGCTGGTTGAAATAAATGCAAGCTGAGTCAGCACTTCTGCTCTAAGAGAGTTAACATCCTTCCAAGGCCTTTTATCTGCCTTTCAAGAACAGTTCATATCTAAGGTGAAGATAGTTATTAGAAGAACTCTAAATGAGCCTGTTACAGTTCTAAAATTAAAACCATTTGATTGATATTTACTATTAAAACATAATATTGATATTATGATCATTTGATATTTACATTAAAACATTTACTATTAAAACGTAAAGTCAGTGAAATACGGCTAGTGCATTATATGAAGAATGTGATCTCAGGGTTCTCAGGTGGGCACTCAAAATTGATGTGAGACTGTTTTCCATTACTTTCTCTGGAGTTAATCTCATTTCACAAGTGAGATGCAAAGAGAATAGATGCTTCATGTTGAACAGCATGCCTGAGCCACACCACTGACTCACAGATTAAATCAGAAGCAAACAATTCAGTAAATACTACCAAACTTCTCAGAGCACCAGACACACTGATAAAGTAAGGATCTACTAGCATCAACAGCAGTCTGGTAGTCAGTAACCTGACCTTCAGTTCAACTGTATTTACTTTATGACCTGTTCTCCTTCTGCCCAGTGCTGATGGCTATGAAAATCAGTGACCACCATGTAGGTAAAGACAGTGGTCAGATATCAAGCACTTGGCTACATGAAGTGAAGAAAACTTCATCACGTACCAGTACTTGTGGGGTTTTGTTAGGTCAAAAAGAAACCTGGGAAATTTTTATAATTCTTTTCAATCATTAGAACACTATTTCATGATGAGAACAGGCTTTTCACTAATTATTTAAAATGAAGCTGTAAGGTTAAAAAGATCATTAGAATGAGAAAGTATCATTTCAAGAAACAGCATACACTGAAGTTTCACTTTTTCCCCCTTACCACTCATTTACCTTGCAAACCAGTCCTAACTTAAATAGCTGAATTTTGGCTGAGCTACATTCTTGAATTTGTTACACAGTTTTGAGTTACTTGAAATTCTACTTTGCATTTCACATTTATTACATATTATTTTGGTAGGTCCTTACCAGATTAATATTGTACGTTTTACACGTCAGATCATCCAAGCTCTGGTTCTGCAGCTTTTCTGTTATTAGTGTTACCATGGTAGTCGTTCCTTTTCCACTGCTCACACGGAAGTGTTGGATGCTCTTCGGTCTCTTGTTTCAATACTCATGAGCCATTTCTGTTTTGGTTTAAGTTCTTGAGATTTATGCTTCCATCTTATTGCCAAAGTGTCTTTCCAAATGCTGTCAGTGTATCATGTCTGATTTTCTGTAAAATTGGGGCAAAAAAAAAAAAGGATGAGTCAGAAAAATTCTTGTGTACATCAGTGTTGCAATAACAGGACTTGTGTTTAGGCCATGCATTCATGCAAGTGTACGATTCTGATCGGTGCTATTGCCTGGCATTTCAGATTACATATGCCTACTCATGAAAGACTACTCCTATTGGGATTTCATTGATGACAATTTCAGAAGGGAGGTGAGACTCATACAAAGCAAAGATCAGGGTATTATTTGGCCACTTCCTACTATTAAACTGATTCTACCTCAGATTTTTATTCAAGGCAGAAGACTTAAGCTTTCCCTGGCTTAAACTATTACTGAAGTCTTAGACAGGTGTACTAGAACAGCACATGAAACATGCAGGTACCTACCACACTGCTCTGTATGTTTAAGGCTATTTGCCCTTAAGACATTCTACCATACTCCGTCATCACTAAACCCTTATTTAAGAAAAGGAGGATGGAGCACTGGGTAGCTCAAATGTTATATCCACCTTCCAAACCCTCAGCTACTTTTAATATATTCCCTGTGTTATTTTCTTTTTTAAAGGTTATGTAATTGTTACTTGTCAGCAAACACCAGATCTTAACTTGTAAGCAGGACAGATTACCATAGATGCAAAAGCATCACTGACAAAAGCTTAGATATCTTTATTCTGTGAGCAGTCATCTAAATCAAAAGCACTAGGTTCACTAGCTGCCTCTTCATATTCTAAACATCCTCAGGACAGGCTGAGGGAGCTGGGGTTGTTCAGCCTGGAGAAGAGAAGGCTCCAGGGAGACCTAAACACTGCCTTCCAATACCTAAAGGGGACCTACAGAAAAGCTGGAGAGGGGCTGTTTTATTAGGGAGTGCAGTGACAGGACAAGGGGGAATGGGTTTAAACTAAAAGAGGGGAGATTTAGATTAGATGTTAGGAGGAAATTCTTCCCTGTGAGGGTGGTGAGGCCCTGGCACAGGTTGCCCAGAGAAGCTGTGGAGGCCCCTGGATCCCTGGCAGTGTTGGAAGGCCAGGTTGCATGGGGCTTTGGGCATCCTGGTCTAGTGGAGGGTGTCCCTGCCCATGGCAGGGGGACTGGAACTAGATGACCCTCGTAGTCCCTTCCAACACAAAACATTCTATGATCATTTAAACCTGTTGCCTTGGAGTACATCCTCAAATATGATTTTCATGTGCTAATCATACACTGTTTCACTTTCACACAAGCCTGCTACATTACAGCCTCCTTTACCCTGAGGGCTGTCCCACAATCATAACTTCACCCCAACTTTTGACCTCATTCTCCTGTCTACTTTTGTTCTGTATAAGACATGATGGTTACAAGGGCTCCTCAACCATAAATAACGCTACCCAGGTATCTGGAGATTCCACTGGGCTGTTTTCACTGAATGTGTCCAGTATTCCAGGAAAGCACCCAACAACTTGAAATATTTACCACATCTTGTTCTGACATTACACCAAGTCAAATATCAAAAAATACTCAGGTTCACACACTCACTGGTAAAAGCTGCACAAATAAGCATCTGCCAAAGCAAAGTGCAGTTCATTAAATGCTATGTCAGTTTAAGGGCAAGTGTGTGAACAGAGCAGTAGTCAGGGTAGCGTGATCAAATGCTGTAATGTCCCTTTTAAACCTGGTGAAGTTTAAACTAAATCTGGAAACCCAGAACAGGAATCAAAATAAAGGTTGATTGGGGGTCAGAATTTGTCCATACACAGACTGGAAAATACACTGAAGCTGAGAAGCTTAGGAACAAGCACAAAGACTTTCAGATTCATTTTAAGGATTAAGATTTCTACAAGTAAGAGGCCACTATTAAGAACCAGCTATTAAGAGTTCAGCAGGTGTTTAATCACTTTTCTGTTTGGAAGGGCCATATAAGAATTTGTGTGGGTTTTCTCCCCACAAGGAAAAAAGCAAATCCAATAAAACTACCAAAGATAGGGGAGGAACAAGGTTTTGATCTTAGTTATTCTAATCTTCACATGTTTCACTGAAATTTTAAGTCAGTGTAATGCAAGCTAGAGTAAGGAGAGAATAGACAGAAGGATATTAGTCTTTAGTTAATGAACCGATGCATTCGGTTGCTTGAAAGGATAAAGGGGAGGCAAATGAAATCACAGAAGCATGGCACTTTCAGAATCAAGCTGAATTGTACAGTTATCCACATTCTTAAATCCTACCAGCTACTGAAAGTAATTCTTGAGCTGCAGCCATTCAGGCCTTTCTGACAATGTGCAACCAAATCAGTTCTGAAACACAAGCAAAGTGGAAATTCCAAAGAGTTTTGCATTTTAGGAACCCACACTTACCACTAGTACTTTAAAAATGAGACACACTCCACTGAGAAAAATACACACTTAAAAAAAAAAATCTAAGGGCTAAATGGGACAGGGGTTAAAGCAGTGCTAGCCAGACAAGCCTTCGTGTATCAGCTCCCAGTTTCTACTGCTCCCTCCACCAGCAAATTCCGTTTCTCAATACCAAGCACAAACCCTAAGATTAGGGGCTTTAGTTCACATCAGAAGCACAGTGAATTCCCTCCTCATCCTCCTTTAGAGAGGACCAGTCTTGCCCAGCAGTAGTCCACTCCAACAGAACAGAAGGTGCACCACAGCCACCATTAGGTGTTCAGCACACTGCCCTGGACTAATGCTAGTCCAAAGCAAGTCACCAGGCTGGGCACACGCTGTGGACATCAGTCCTAACTGGTTTACACTACAAATCTCTTCCTACGGGTCATTCCTTGCTAATAACGGCAATGAAAGTTGAAGTGGGAAAAAAGCATTACCATCATCATGCTCCTACCAACAAGAGCCACTCTAGGTTGCAGCTTGATAGACCTCAGCTGCCATCACAACTGCCAACACATTTTCTTCTCTGGCTATTTGTTGCCCATGGCAGTATGCCAGCACAAGTGGTTTTGCTACTACAGAGAAAACTAGATCAAGGAATTTTTATAGTTGGATAAAAAACAAACCCACTTTTTTCTGAGAAAGGTTGTTTTACAGCTGGATCAGTTCCCCAGTCTGGTTTGCCATGAACTGGACACAAATGCTTGCGTGGGCACACTGTGGGATGCTGATACTGCTTATCAAGGTGCTTGTCTAACTACAGCTTCAAAAAGAGACACACACAAGGCAGCCAGTTGACATTAGCATCTCCCACACTGAGCCAGGCAGATTTTCCTTGAATTCAGAATTAGATGTTCCTCCCAAACCAAGGTCTGAACATGGTTTGCTCCTGCTACCCTTTTCCAATTCATACTCCTTCGAACAGTCAAACTGAACAGCTCAAAGTGATCTGAAATCACTTCTGCAGCCTCAAAGTGACCAAAGTCCTGGTTCACTCCAGCTGACCTATTTATACTCTACCAGGAACTGCTTCTCTCAATCTTTGCTAATTAATATTACCTGTTAGCAGGTAGGAGATTCTTAAGAGTCACTCTAGCTTCACTATGATTTTATCATGCTAAAGCTACATCAATACGTATTTTCAAGCTTTACGAACTTTTGGCCCTTAATACCTTCTAGAAGGAAGCTCTTACACTACAGAAAACTCCTCATGGTATTTTCATATTTTAGGGTTTTTTTTTGTTTGTTTGTTTCAACATCCTTTGCTGTAATACGCATTTAATGTACACACAGAGATAGTAAGCTGTTTATTTTATGCGCTTTTTCTACCACATTCTCTTTCCAGAGCTGGTTAAAGGCAGCTAACTTTTCACTCTCCTTATGATGCCCTTTATGCTTATCAGGCTGAACCCCTCTCAAACTGCTCGGCACTTCAAATTAATAGCACTTTCAGTAATAGGAACCATTTAACCATCCTTGTTGGGGCAACGTGGATCAACATTACCACAATGAAGTTCTGCCTGCCATCGCAAGTACATGCCCTGCTTGCTGTACAACCTGGAAGCGTACCCCAAAGATAGACACCTCTGCCATCACCAAGTCTCCACAGGTAGAAGCTGAGCCAGGCATGCAAGTTGAAACATTAAGACCCTCCAAGCCTTGAGGTAATAATAATAGCTCTTGGAGCTCCAAGCTGGATGAAGTCCTACAAGATAATGGCCATCTTTTTATTAGCACACCATCCTTTTTATGGACCCTGATTAGGTAGAAGAGTGAGAAAGCTGAGCCATCCAAGATAAACACACATAACAAGATGTTAGTCAGTCTCTGTCCTGGAGAGACTTCATCTTACTAGGATCTCCTTAAGCTCTGGGGTAGAGGTGAGAGGTGGGGGGGGGAAAGAAAAGCTATTTTTACTACTGAAAGGTAGACTAATGAAAAGGAAGCAAATAAATGGAATATAAAAACCCAACTCCAAGAGCAAGCCAAAGCTAACATTCCTCTGTTGGAGAATGAGTTGTGATGGAATCAGTAGCACCAGTATCTCTGATTTAAAGTTCTGTTCTACGACACATTCTGAAGTCTGAAAAAACAAAGATTTATTATTCTATCTCTATAGTACTACTAAAAGAAAAGAGGTTTTATTTTTTTAAAATTTAGCCACAAGTAGTAATGACTTGTAAAATCTCTGCCAGAATTAAGGGTGAAGAAAAAAAGAAGTGCTCATGTCACGAATTCTGTATCTTCACAGTGACATCACTGCGGTCTTTTTTTGGGAAGACTACTAAAAATATGTATTACCCAACCCCCCAGGCAATTAAAGGATGTCAGAGGCTCATCCAATTTGACAACCTACTTTCAAAGTGATGAAGAGTCCTGATGAAGAACATAAAGCCAATTCAAAAAAATTTCTTCTTGGCTCTAAGAGTAAGGCAGCCAGACTCATTTCCAACCCACTCCTCCTCCTCTGCATCCTGCAGGACAAAATGTTCCAGCAACAGCTCATCTCACTGGGAAAATTTACATTTGTTTGAAACACTTCTAACAACTTCTCCTCTGTCTCTGGAAGTTCCATCTTGGATAAAGAAGAAAAGATCACAAGATTTAAATTATTTCCCCATAACACAAGTGAAGGTGTTCCTTGATGATCACAACTCCATTTTTTTCCTCTGCCTACAGTACAAAAATTACCCAGCGAGAACACAGAAGGTTGCTCCCCCTTTTCTTTTCCTTCACATTGTTTCCTACTCTTTGCTCAGAGCGCTACATGGAACCCCTATTACCAGCAATCCCATAAAGACGTACCCAGCCAGCTCCCAGCAGAAGAAAAGGATTAGCTAGAGTCAGAATTCCAATTCAGCTAAGTCGGCCCTTGAAAATATTATCTCCGCTTCAGCAAGCCAAAGCAGCTAATCACCCCAGGAGTACTAACTCCAGATCTAGGTGATTTTGGTACTAGACCCTAGATGAAAGATGATGCGATTTTTGGCCTCCTGGCACTTTCTGCAGCATCCAAGAAGCACTTGAAAACTGTAACCATGCAAAACTGATCAAGTTGTAACAGAGCATTGTTTGCCTAGTCCTAATTATGCTTGAAGCAAGACTAAGTTGGAAGACCAGCTTTTTAGAAACTATTAAATACTTTATGCCACCTGAAAGAAGCTATATAATGTCCAGCTTCTCGCAATGCAAAACTCCAGCTTCCAAACAGAAAGAGAACATTCGACTCCTAGAACTACACATTATTTACTGTAGCACTAAGAAGTTCACAGAGAGGCTAAGCATTCCTTGTAACATAAGTCTATTAATAACTTTTAGCCCAGAAAGGTTCTCGATAGCAGGCATTTAAAAAGAATTATTTGGACTCCATCCTTTTTAGCACTAATCTGCAGCGTGGTTATTCTGCAGCCTTCCAAAATTCCACATCAAGTCTAAAAGAAATCAGAGCTTTAATTAGTAAGTTTCCTCCAGCTACAGGATTATCCATCAATGTTTTGGGGGACAGGTACTAGAGGGGGGCACCTCCGTTTCTATCATGTTATACTTTAGGGATCCTCTCAATGCATGATTAACTAGCATTCTCTTTGTTTTTTGAGGTTCTCAACAAAAAGTGTTAAAATAGTGTATTAGAACAAGTGTTTCTGACCAAAAGGGACAAAGAGTAGAGTTTATAACCCTAGCTTGTATTCTGTAGAAATTTTGACAGCCACCTAGCAAATCCTTTTTAAATAGGAGTTCTTCTCCCTGAAGAGTTTCATAAGTTACAACAGCCTCTGCACATGCTAGTACTCAAAATTTAAGCCGAATTTAGAGATTCATTTAAAGACTGAAGAGATATTTCTTGAGGTACAGAATCACTCAGCTTTCTCCATGCACCGCTTTTACAAGGCAGTTTTTATTAGAAGGAAGCCTCAACATTATGAGGTGCTCAAGCCTGGATTAAGGGTGCCACAACTCCAGCACAAACCTGCAAAAAGGGACAAGAAACATATGCTAGAAGGCACCCTCTATAATAACTGATCACCACTGGAGTCAAGTTTCTCAGATACTCCACAGGAATATCTGATGCTCAGGAAGCACAAGCCCTATCCAGTGCTCAAAACTGTCTGCTGAAGAACGTACCTCACTCCATGTGCAAGACAGGACTACATTTCACCATTCCAAGGTTGAAAAAGGATTTGGGTTGTTATTGACTCCAGAGACAAGAATAATAATAGGTTTGCTTGCCTCAAATGCAGAAAGTCACTATGGAGCCCAGAATTTTGCTGTTTTGACCCTAAAGCATCATCATTCCAACACCAACTGGTCACAGACAGGTGCAACAAAATATAAACCGTTACTAAAATAAGTCTGCATCCTACACACTCATTTCTACTCCATCTCCCACACTTCAGATGTGAGAGCTCTTATGAGAAGGAAGCAATGCCTCAACCATCACATACAGCCATCTGACTTCAAGAAGTGCAACACATTTTGGAAAATCCCTTAAACTCAAAAGGAACAAGTGATATTCAGCTTTCTGGTTGAAAAAATAGACCTTGTTCAAAGCCTTCCATGTGAGACGGAGAAAACCTACAAGCAGAAGCACCAGAAGTAAACTACAGAGAACATCCCGGCTTAAGATGGTGGTTTCTAGTTTGCAAAATTCACGGCCAGACAATGTGCTGGGAAGAGGTTCAAGGTAATACTTCAGTGTACAGATTTCTCATTCTTCAGATGCAGAATTCATCCAGCATGGCTGAGAAACACAGAAAATAAAGACCTAAAATTTTTTAATAGAGGTTGAATTAGAAACAGAAGATTTTACTCTGTTACACAATGAACTGTTGCTTGTAATAAATACACTACCCTTTATTTCTCAAGTTACTGTTGGGTGGTTTGGGTTTGTTTTTAAACCAAGAAGGAAGTCTCCTTCCAGAAATGCGAAGGAAGAGTGGAGATAGGGGATGTTAAGCCTTTGTCACAGCTTATAAAGCTTATTTCTCAAAGCAACAGAAGCAGTGAAGAAGTATGCTCAAGAGACTTTTTCCAGGTCATACCTAATTAAAGCAGGGAATGTATCACCACAGAAAACTAGAGCTAAGAACTCAACCCAGACAGAGGTTAAAACATTTATTATTGCCAGCTCATATCAGTAAGAAGTCTCATCAGTCTCGCAGGTTTAAACCTGTCTTTCAGACTTGAGGAAGACAAGACTAACATTCACATCACAGACAAGTCATCCTGCATCTTTTAAAGGACAAGAGATGAGCTGTGCCTTGTGTCTGACTCTCTACCAAGATGCTTTTGTTACTTACGTTCTTTTTCCTAAAATAAGCTACCACTATTTAAATGACAGGCAAGGATTTCATTAATTTTGGTGAAGGGTATTTACATCTACTATGTTTGGAGTTCCATTTGAATTAGCCAACAGCATTGGTGCGTGACCAGTCACTTCCCTGCAATGTGCGATTTGGACTCTCTTTTTTCCTCTTTCTTCTCACCACTGCTGCAGAGAGCACAAGACTGTTGTACGGTGTTCAGGAACGGGAAGTCTGGTCTACCGAGGCTTTTATACATGAACTCCAAGCCCTTTGCTTTTGCTGTAATTATGAACTAAATGTGCTAACAGTCATTATTTCAAGAATATGCTAACTCAAACTAAAACTAAGAATTATTGCCTGGTTAAGTAGTTCAGAACAAAACCTAGTGGGCAATCACCACTGAAGAGCATTACTGTAACTTCCAGTCTATAATAATACTAAAAGCTTGGAGCTCAGGTCCTACACAAATTATTTCCACCTCCACACACTGTTTATAAATGTTCTATTTAAAGTCAATGGAAGTATTTATTTAGTATACAAAGCCTCCAGTAAGATACAAAATTTAGATTCATTGTAAGTAATAATTTATACAGAGAATATTAGTGTTCGAATACACATACCACCAACCTAAGCCTATCACATTCCCACTAAAGCGAGTGATCCAGACTATAAAAGACCCACAAGATTTTACTCTAAGGCTTGTGAAAAAAACCCAAAACCCAAACACATAAATGAAGATTAACTAGCCCCTAAAATATTTGCTTCACTTGATTAGTTAAGAGAAAAGCCAGGGAAAAAATAAAGATAGAAAGTAGGTGATACTACTGCTTATTAGTGTTTGCCCTTAGAAATAGGAAGAGTCAAACATGCTTTAAAAATACTCAGGCCTGAAAGAACACATAGCACTGACCTTTAACTTGTACGGCAGTGACAATGATGCTTACTCCACACACATGCTGCTCCCTCATGATAGACTGGAATACTATCAGTACTCAAGTACTGTTCTATTACTAAACCCTATGGGCTTAGAGCAGAGGGATTATACAAATCTTTCCCATGCATCCTGCTCCCAAAACACACACAGCTAATAAACCTCCTCCTATTTGCCTTCAGGTTCATTCTGAGGAGTTTCAGACACTTGGCTGGCTTGTTTAAAATAAAAAAGCCCAACTAGTAGGTTTGTTTTTATGATCCCGAGTGTGAAATGTTCTTGCTGGAGGCCTCAGGCCAGGTGAAAAACCACTTGCATTAAGATGCTACTTCATGGCATTTCAGGGATCTAATGAGCTACGTAATCCGTGCACAGGGAAATCTCCCCAACATTAGCTTGCATAAAGCTATGGAAATTAAAAACAAGAAACCTATGGTAGTCTACATATTTTTCAGTAAATAGTACAGCTGGTGAGCTGCTGATACTGCTAAATTTAGAACGCAAGTGCTTAGCGGTGTTCTGCAAATATCCATACATCTCAGTGCTTACCGTAACATGAAATACACTTCTCCCCCCAAGCTTTACTGTCCTAATTCTTCATACTACAAGTAGTATTTCCCCCTCATGACAAAGTACTACACCCAGTTTAGTGGGGTAAGAACTTTCAGTCTTTGTCTCAAAATTATAGCTCTCCAGAAGATGGTTGTGTAACTGTACTGACTGAGCTCACGTACGTGCAGATCCTTATTTTAGCAGTTTGACAAATGCACAGTTTACAGATTTTCACATAAAACCCAAAAGTCTAAAAAAAAAAAGCAAATTATAGGAAGTGCTATGCAAGAGTAAAGTCCTACACAGGCTCGCATACAGTTGTTAAAGCTTTCAGCTATATTATCTATCCCGAAAGAGCTTGGAAATGCATTGAGCAGATACAAGATAACGGTGCATGACAGACAACCAAGTTCCCTCTCGTGGCCCAAACTTTCTCTCAATCATGGCTGACCATCTGTAATTTGTTACTCCAGAAACTTGAATTCATCTGTCAGGAGACATCACCTCACAAGGCGGCACACTGGAAGACCTCAAGTTCTTACAACACCCATCTAGTTACATGATTCATTAGAATTCTGAGAAGAGCCTGAATGAACAGCTTTCAAGTAGCAAGAATTTTCTTTAACATAAAGAAGTCTCAGTTGTAACAAATACCCAAACTGAGTGCTCGTTTGCAGTAGGTATTTAGAAAAAGCATTTGTAACAATTACATGAACTAGAAGAAATCTTATGAAACAAAATTACACGATGTAAGAGTAGATGACTATTAAATCAGAAAAAACACACCAATGAACTCTAACTACAACAGTGTGATTTTTTTTTTTCTCCCTTTAAATGCNAATTTGTTACTCCAGAAACTTGAATTCATCTGTCAGGAGACATCACCTCACAAGGCGGCACACTGGAAGACCTCAAGTTCTTACAACACCCATCTAGTTACATGATTCATTAGAATTCTGAGAAGAGCCTGAATGAACAGCTTTCAAGTAGCAAGAATTTTCTTTAACATAAAGAAGTCTCAGTTGTAACAAATACCCAAACTGAGTGCTCGTTTGCAGTAGGTATTTAGAAAAAGCATTTGTAACAATTACATGAACTAGAAGAAATCTTATGAAACAAAATTACACGATGTAAGAGTAGATGACTATTAAATCAGAAAAAACACACCAATGAACTCTAACTACAACAGTGTGATTTTTTTTTTTCTCCCTTTAAATGCTCAAAGATCACAGAATCACAAAGGTTGGAAGGGACCTCGAAAGATCATCTAGTCCAACCCCCCCTGCCAAGGCAGGGCCACCTAGAGCACATCACTCAGGAACGTGTCCAGTTGGGTTTTGAATGTCTCCAGAGAAGGAGACTCCACAACCTCTCTGGGCAGCCTGTTCCAGTGCTCTGTCACCCTCACAGTGAAAAAGTTCTTCCTCATGTTAACCCGGAACCTCCTATGCTCCAGCTTGCACCCGTTGCCCTTTGTCCTATCGCTTAATGACACTGAGAAGAGCCTGGCTCCATCTTCCTGACACTCACCTTTAACATATTTATAAACATTGATGAGGTCACCCCTCAGCCTCCTCTTCTCCAAGCTAAAGAGACCCAGCTCCCTCAGCCTTTCCTCATAAGGGAGATGTTCCACTCCCTTGATCATCTAAGATGACCTTCTGCTTGATGTAAGTGCTCGCTGTTGAGGTATTACACAGTGAAAATACTATCAGATGTTTAGTAAGTCATTAATTCTACAGTTCTGTGGAGAGATTTATTTGCTGAAATGGATTCATAGAAGTCACTAGGACTTCAGATCATGAAGTTTACTCATACAGTACAGGCTATGAAGCCTTAATGCAAAGCCATGCTCCTGTGTGGGAAGCAGGTAGACACAAGGTACTCATCAGTACACAGGTATTATGGACCACACTTCAGTTAGTATAAGGCAGAACAATTCTATTCTATTTGAGCCAAAAAATGCCAGGTTAAAAGTGACAGCTGCGGAAGGAGAAGAGTCTTTAATTTTAATCTTTACTGATCAGGACAGAAATTCAACAGCTTTAAATGGCAGCAAGTAAGTCACTTGACTGGCAAGTCAAGCATATAACATCTGCAGACAACAACAGTGCAAGAGAGGACAGGACCACGCGTGCTTAGAAGGGAAATCTGTGTCCTCCCACTTGGGCAATTACATTTACAGGCGACTGCATTCTGACAAGATCAGCTTCTGGTAACCAAGTTGAAGAACAAAACAGTAAAAATTTATATCTGATAAAGTCAACAGTAAGACAGATGCAAGCGTGTCCTTTCAACTCTTCATCTGAAAACTCTCAATCTTTCAGAACTGATAAACGGCGTGCTTTAAAATAAGCCTCTGAAATTACATCTGGGTTTCTGGCATCTTCACTCATGCAAAGGTTAAGCATACTATAGTCGGCATAAAGCAGCAACATCTTTTCTGCTGAAGATCTGAAACATCAAACCACTGCATTGGGGGAAGTCGCTGGCTGAGCACCTGGACCCAAGAAGTACTCAAGTGATAAACAAGCTTTTGAGAGCCACAGGTTTTTCTGCAGGTGCAGGAGGCATTTACTTCATTTCGGTTTGGCTCAGTTTAACAGTTAGTTCAGTAACTAGTTCAGAATTTAGAAACAGGTTTGGTTTTATTTGATCTTCTCAGATTTTGTGCTCAATTGAGAAAAGGATGAGGGGAAGGTCCCCCCAAAGCAGTTCCAAAGTTTAAGACTGTGTATTTTACAACAAAGTTTAGTCTCAAAGAAACATTATATTTTGCAACTGATTATGCTACTAAAATTTGAGGACCACACTTAATGAAGAAAAACCTCCCACAACCAAGTATTAACCCACCTTGAGTGAGCTTTTCTGAACCCTGTACCACCCTCAGATGCAGCTTCCACAGCCAAGCTTGCCTAGCAGCATCCCTGACAGGGATGCATCTAACTAAACAAGCCTGAAAAAAGCATCCTAACAACAAAAGTCCCTGTTTCTGTTGACCGTTAAGGAGCTTGGACCAGTTAATTCAGCTGAAGGTGTTAGAAGCTAAGCAAGTCAATCCCACCCCAAATATCTAACCCAAGAACAGGAACTCAGATATGCCTTGCTGTACAAGTGAGTGCACAAATGCTGCACACAAGCAGTGCAGCACTGATCCCCACTTCACGCACACCCCCAATCCATGCTGGCCATCATCTCTTCAAGGATAATACGGGGGATACTTCTCAGTCCTACTATTCCACAGCAAAAAATGAAGCTTTGGGATGCAGGGTGAAGCTGTTTATCTTAACAGTTTCAAGAAGAAGTTTAGTGATTTTATTTTTAGATATGGCATTACACAAATACAAGTTAAAAAGCCCTTATTTCTTCATAACACTAAAAAATAAGCAACTATACTTCATCTTATGTATCAAAATACAAACAAGTGTTAACACCCTAAGGTACATTCAATACATATTTCATCATCCACATTGCCTTTGAATTCTCAACACCAGGAGATGCTCCCTTACTTTTTTGGTAACATATTGTGGGTTAAAAGAGATCACTGAAGTACTCTCAGCTAACATCCAACATCTTTAGAGAAGGATTATCAGGCTTTCTAAACCTCTGCACAATTTAAGACTGCAGCATGATTTCAAAGGATAGCTGTCTGTCTCCTTAGAGCACTCAGTGGAAAGAATTGTTAGAAGACAAATTATTCCAGCTCATAGCCAGCCACATCAAAACTTTTAACTGCACTCAAACATATCTGGGTGATCGGAATAAACTGCTACATATGGAGGACTATAAACAGGGCACTGACTAGAGTAAGACTGCGGAAATAACTGCAAGGTGGAGTTGCAAAGCAGTTTGAAAGTTTATGGGAAGAGATGCTGAAGAAGAAACAGTGAAGAGTATTTACAGAACTGTGTTAAACAATCCCAGAGACAGGGCTCAGAGAAAGCCTTTCCTACACAAGCGCAAGATTTGTTATGGGAATAAAATTCAGCAGGGGAGGTATCATGAGAAGATTCGAAAAAGTTGCACCCATAGAGATATTAACGAACACTTCCAAATACAAAGAAGTACCCTAAAGAAAAGTTTGCTCCAAGTAGTGGGGCTTATTCTTCAATGCCTAGCTTACAACGCAAGAGAAACTTCATCTCAGGAATGCAGAATTTAAAACAACCCTAACTACAGATTACTTCAGAGTCACTACAACGCCTGGAATTATTTGCAAGGTACCAGATTTAGGCTGTTACACGATACATTTGAGTATAGTCAGGAACAGGTCGTGCTTTTTTTTAAAAAAAGTTTCAGCCACCAGTTTCTGAAGCTACCGGGCCTGCCTTCATTCCAGGTCCTTCTTCAGAAAAAGGTCAAAATTCATGTGACCAGTCTCCAATTCCCCACATTCCAGCAGAATCCCAGGGGAGGGGAAACCTTCTGTGAGCACTAAAAGGCAATGAGGAGGTGAGCAGCACCCACTGGGTTCACTTCGACATCAGAATATGAGTTTAGGGACAAGATAGAACCTACCAAGGCCATATACCTAAGTTTAAAGGCTTCTGCTGGTGGCAGGAGAGCAGAGGCTGTACAGTGACTGCAATACTTAGCGGGTAACAATAGCCAGAGTCATCCCTGGTGCACGGGAGAACACACCAGACAAAACCCCAGCTCGTTTCACCGATTTCTTTGTTCCCCGTCACCTGCTGCTGGCAGAGTAGGCTTGTTACAAGTAGGAGAAAGGCAGGAAGAACTGCAGGACACCATTAAAATTCTGCGTAACTGACAAACGGGAAAACTGTTCTGAAAGGAGTAAGATAGAATTCAGTTCTGAAAGGTACACTTGGGCAGGATTAACTGAGCAAACAGGAAGGCAAGTTCTGAAGAGAAAGCTGTGGGCTAGGTTGGATCAACAAGCTGACCTTGAAACAAGTGTTAAGCTGTTGTAAGAAAGTCAGATGTATGGGGATGCATAAACAGGAATACCAGCTCCAGGGCACATGAAACAGTCTTTTCACTCAGTGCAGGAAAGACTCAGCTGAACTACAGAGTTGGGTTTTAAGCACCACACTCAAAGACCAATGCGAACTAACTTGAGAGAAGAACAAGAATGATTAGAGCTGAAAAAACATGACCTCTTGGGAAGAGCTGAACACACTAGTTTTATTAAGGCCAAAAGTATCACAAGGCTGCAGGGTGGAGGGCAAGACACAAGGAAACAGGAACACGACAAAGAAAGTTCAAATATTTTTAAAAGATTACTTACTACAGGGGAAAGAATAGCTGTCCCTCATGCCTGGGGAAATAGGCAATCAGCTTGACCTGCAGTGAGGAAGATGTCCAGTTCCATACTTAGAACAAGTTTTAATGCTGAGGACAGTAGAGAGCTGAACTGAGGAGAAAGTAAAGCTGCTCAATCTTCTTTTAGCAGCCACACTAGATGTGCAATACCAGCAGGGGACTCACACAACCAGCCTACACCTTTTTCAATCTTCAAAAAACAACACACAGCTACCTCGGTTTCAAGCCACTGCGATGTTTCTGCTTATTCTCCTACAGCGTATGTTTAGTTTGAATGAGCTAAAAGTTACTCCTCTGACTTTTCAAATTAAAACTTCAAGATTTGCATTTCAGGTTATTTTACTATACAACAACAGAAAAGTCAGATTTGCCTCATACTTCCTTCATGCAGAAATAAATTAACCCCGATCACCTCCCACAGCAGTACGCAAATTTCAGCAATATTGCAGCATCCTGCTGTATCTTCCTCCTCTGACCAACAGAAGGCGATTACTTCAGAAAGACATGAATGCTTAGCCTTCTAACAACCCAGAACAGTGATGTAATAGCTTTCACTGATGTGCCATCACAAAGCACCATCACGCAAACATACGCACGCACCTTTTACTGCAGCTACGGCCTCAGGCTTGGTTAGGACTTCCTGTGGATCGAAAATGCGACGTGCAAACCAAAGGCTCCAAAATAAAATCTAATATACCCAGGATTTTACATGTGGGGAGCTGAAGCAGACAGCACTCAGAGGAAGTCTGTGCCCGAGACAAGTTACATGTTCACCTTTCAACTGCAAAATCTGAAGTCACTAAACTAGGAGAATTAAAGAGTTCAAGCACTAACATGGCATCTATGAAGCACACAGAGACAAAATACTATAATACTTGTTTGGAACAGTTTCAGTACTTGTTTCAGTATTTATCCAGGTACTTGTCTGCTTTGTTTAAGTGCCATCTTTCTGATTTGTGAGACATGGAAATAAGAGAGCAGCAACAGCCCATCTTACCCTCCAGTAATTCAGCAATTTCTTACCCAAATATTGAACCAGACAGGTCTGGTCAGGATGGAGGGCTAATGGAAGAAGATGAGGTAAGCAAGTGCACTCTAACCAAGCAAGTGGACTACCACGTGTCCCAAGAAGCGAGTAGGCTAAGCTGCATGCATGGTCCAGCACTAGTAGCATCTTCTTATAACTAGAAACTCTGCTGTTGTATGTTAACCTCCAGTAGCCCCTTACGGCAGCCAACAGCACTTCAGTTAAGTCTCCAAGTTCCTCTCACTTCTCAAATTCATCAGTTTCCATTTTTTTGTTCCATTTCATCACTCTCTAAAAAAAAATGAAAAGATGAGGTCCTAGGTGCCCACTCTCGTTCCCCCTTCCCACTAAAAGAAATACATACCATACTTTAGCCAATTCAAGAAACTAGTTTTCATTACTCCTCTCCCCCTCACTTACTAAATATTGCATCAAATTACGCTCTGGAGCACAGCGGTAGTCTTGAGGCATGCTTAGGCACCATACACTCCATTCCGAACAGGCCATAATGAATAATTAGTTGCCACTACTATTAGACTGGGGTAACTGAGCAAAAGGTTCCTTTTTTTGTAAACTATGATTGCAATTCTGTCAGTTCATCAAAAAACTGCACAGCCACACAAATAGCCCCTAGGTACCCAAACAGAGGCTATCACTAAAAAAAAAACCCACCCTCTCACACGGTCCATAGAACAGAAGTCTATGTTATGGAAACAAAGCTGGTTCATACTATGACAGGAAAGCTACCTGCAGCCTCAGTGGCCATCTGTGTGTTGACTAAGAAATGCTGAGCTGCAAGAGACAGAACGCAGGGGATCCAGACCCATCCAACCTCCAGCACATTTTCACAATTCTGTCTTGATTCATAACCTATGTCACACCCGAGGATCCAAACTAACTTCTTATATTCTGCACGCTACTTTTGGACGGTGGAAGTTGATAAAGCAACAGGGTTTGTCAGATCCTAATGACATACAGCGTTTTGTCGCTTGCATCCTTCCTTAAATACGATAAGCTTGCATCCCTCTAAAACCAAAACATGTCAAATCAAGAGAAATCTTGAAAGAAGACAAAAAAGTGCATTTGTCATTGGTAGAACAGCAGGATTTAAAGGAAGCAGTGCCTTTAAAACAAGAATTTTCCCTACAAGCAAGCTTTGGAGGGTAGAATAAAGAACACAAATGTGACACAGCATCCAGCAGGAACTGGATGAAATGGAGGAACACTTTACTAGGCCAAAATCTAAAGCAGCAATTAAGAAGGTGAAATATAATAGACGCACACAGTAGTGAAGGAATGATTTAGTGCCATTGACATCAACACGAACTGCACAGAGCAAAAAATTAAACACGCTGCAATAATAATTTTAACTGCCCAATTAGGTTAAAAAACACATTTACCCTACAAATTAAAAAACCTCCCAAACCCCTCAAAGGCATTAATGCCGTTCACAATGTTATTTGAGATGCAAATTAGAGACCTAAAGTTAATATAACACCAACAGAAGTTCCTATTATTCCCATTCATGGCTCAAGGGGAGGTGACAGTGGAAGAGACACCACAGCCTTGTTGTACGAGGTCTTACTAGGACAGTAAAGGTTTTTCTTCATTTTTAAAAGTTAACCCACCTTAACTTCAGTATGGAAATTGCCAAATTATAAACATGATCTTTCATAAGCCCAGAAGACTCATGTGCATTAACAAATAAACAAGAAGCTAGCTGCCAAGGCTGGCTGGCTGAGGGGGCTGTTAAGCAGAAATGAGTATTCTTCAGGGAAAAAAAAAGGAATTCAGATCCTGTCTTCCAGCATCACAGCTCTGAGGCTTTGCACAAAAGCAAAGGTGTACACAGTGGCGCTGCAGTTATTTCTTCAACTATTTCCTGTGCCAGCTGGGTTCCAATTTTAAAGCTCAGACAATGCAGAAACAGCTTTCTTCCATCTCGAACACCTTTCCCACAACGACACGTAGGTCTCGGTATACTGAGTCAGTTTTGCAAATGACACTTCTAATGACAGCTCTAGGCAAAATATTGTCTGCTTTCACACTCCTCACTCGATCTGTACGGACAGACTTACACACTGTGACTATGGCCAAAGCTCTAGGCCTGCAATTTGATACAGCATTGAAGATATTCTTCCCTGTACTTAACTGGACTAGAGTTTAATTTTCACAGGAACTTAAACCAACGTCCTCACAGCAAATTCAGAGCAATGATGCTGACATTAGGTAACAGTAAGATCAAAGCTTCTGATTAACACCCAACAAGCAAAACCTAAGTGATGCCCTGTGTTTCACTAAAATCTAATGAAGTTCAAACAGTGGAGAGCCAATGATGTTACTTCTGGCTTTATAACTCCATTTCCTAATTTAAATATTTCATATTTTCTAAAGCATGATATTCAACTGCTTGCTTAAAAAAATAACTGCTGTCAGTGACCTGAGAGCCATAACCCAGATAATGTATTTAGTAACAACCCTGCCTACTTCCTTCCCTCAACCTAAACGTGAGCAGAAACATGGCCTTCAGAAGATATTTCTGCCCACTACAAAATGTTAGAAGTTAGCTGAGGATTTTCCTGCCAGCTTGTTGATGACATTATTTCCCAAGCTAACTGAACAGAACAGCCAAAACAACACAAAACGTAGAGATGGCAATATTAAAGAGCTGACAGTTACCTCAGCTTCAGGTTTTTCTATACTCAACAGTACTGCAATATCTAGTTCGGTCATCACAGAAAAAACTGTAAGACAGCCTAGAAAGGAGTCAAAAATATGCCTTTTTTTTTTTAACAGGCCTCCTTTTGAGGGGGGAAGAACATCCTCAAAAAAAACCCATTTTGTGAAAATATGACTGTCTCAATCCCCTAGCAGAGTGTTTACAGTTAAGAGAAACCAGCAAAGCCCAGATTTTTTCAATACAGATTCTCTTTCATCACTGGATTGCAATACTTCACTGTCAGCCAGGATCTTGTTAACCACACAAATTTCATGACATACCAAAAAAACAAGCTGCCAACATAAATGGCTACCTCTCAGGTATACACAGTCAACAGATTAAAACAACTTACCCAGCAAGAAAATATCAACCACTACAGTACACCGAGTTCAAGATGCCGGTTCCCTTGCTGCAAAATTCTTCCCCAGAATTAACAAAAACTCATTAACCCTTCCTTCAGGGGTGCTCTAAAAACCCTTCACAGGTTTCTGTGTGTAGTTTCACACACACACACACCCCTCCCCTCCCCAGGAAGCTTATGTTACTTACAGTATGTAGAATAAAAGTTACAGCTACTTCGGCAATGGACAGGAATCTCTTACATGTTCTACCATATATATATAAACTTAAATTTTGAAAAATATATACCTAGATTGTGTAAGACTAAAGACAAGGTCTTATGAACATTTACTTGCAACATCATTCTTACATGAATATCAGATCTCAAGAATGTAGCAATCTAAAAATAGTCAAACAAGTTTATTTTATAAAAATAAAAATGAAAGTTTAAAGCAAGCAAAGTTTCCTCTAATAAAAAAGCAAAAAACTTGAGCTTGCAGGGAAGAGGGAAATTCACTGTTGCCAGAAGACAATGTTTCTGTTTATATTATGGCCTTCAAAATACACAAATAACTGTAAATCATAATATAAATGCTAATATTTCCCCCTAAAAGTGTAACAAGACTTCTTACTACTATTTAAGAAAACTCAAAGCACAACCAGAAAGGACAAATTCTTAGAACAAAACTCAAAACCTGCATCAAAAACAAAAGCGTAGGAGCAAGGAAAGAAACACGTTTGGAAAGTTTTAAGTACACCATGTTTCTAAAGGGAATAATCTATCAAACCACAGGAGGTGACTACAACTGCCATCATCACTGCTAACACAAAGGAATGTAGATTGGGGGGAGGCAACAGAGGAAGGGGGAGAAAGAACAGGGAAGGGAAAAGGAGAAAGAACTGAAGGAGGGAGCCACAGTAATGGCTACCAGACTCTCCAGGAATTCCTATAGGAAAGAATAAATCCTTCATGTTTTTATAAAATAAAGCAATCCCTGCAATAAATTGCAGTCATCTCAGTAACATTACGCTTTCAGTTTATCTGCCCACCGTATTTTCATTACTGCAGTTTTCTGCCATACACTAAACTTCCAAAGTTTAACACGGTGGCTGCAAATACAGATAATATTTCCTCTTTCAGCCTTTTCCTGAATCATACTGCCCCGCAGAAAACCAGCTTTCAAGAGGAAGTAGCGAAGCTCAACTACACCAAATTTAAAATATCCCTCTACAATTAATTAATCAAATTTAATTCCCAAGTTAGAGAGACAATAACTAGGTTATTGTAACAGGGTTACACACCGGCATGTGGAAGCTGCTAGAGGGCAGCCAGATTACCACAGATGGAACATCCTGAAAGGGTATATCATTAGGGCGATGATCTTGCAGATCAGTAATTTGTGTTTATGTTTAACAGGCAGCATAGGATGAAGAGTAGAATCCTGTTACTGACCAAAACAAAAAAAAAAAAGGACGATTAGAAATCACAGATATACTAATATGAATAGTATATTTCCCAGAAATTCACGATGAATGAGTTGCAAACCAATTTTCTAGTTAGGAGTTCCACCAGTTTATGCAGAACTACTTGCAGCCTATGTTCTAGCTCCAGCCCCCGATACCCTGCGAGGCATTTTCAGAGGCACAAACAATTGTAAAGGCACAAGCTCCCGGGGCCCGACTGTGTACGCAGCATCTCCAGTAAAACCAGAGCAAGTCACACGCTTCACGAGGAAAGTTTTTGCTATTCAGCAGACGCCGTACTCCAGGTTTCACAAGCCCGACACGAAGCAAATGGACCATTCACAATTAAAACACATCCAGCTGGCCACGAGATACACCAGCTTACTGGCTCTTGCCAAAAACGGCTCTGACAAAAATATTTTCCAGCAGTCTGGCATGTGAATGGGAGGCAGCGCAACAGCGAGGGCTGCAATAACCGCTCTCAGGAGCCGATGTTGAGGTAAGCGCGGTGAAGCAGAGCGTAGGTCTGACCAGCTGGCTCAGCCCGTCCCCAGGCCCAGAACCCGCCGGGCACACCGAGCCAGCGCCTTGCCCGGCCCGACTCGCCGGGCCCCGCAACCCTGCTACAGAGCACCATTCCTTGCAACGGGATGGACGGACGGACACCCCACTCACGGATGGACGGACGGACACCCCACTCACGGATGGGGAAAACGCCTCAGCTGCCAGGCGCCCACCAGGAGAGCTCTGAGCAGCGCCCGGGCCAGACCTCCCCAGACAGCACCCACAATTCCGAGAACACCCTTCCAGTCAGCCTCGGCGCGGCCGAGGAGGCGTTTAACAAGGCAAATACCCAGCGCGAAGCCATGTTACTGCCCCGAGGAAGGCGGGCACGGCACAAAGGGCCCCCCCGGCCCCGCACTGCCTGACCCAGCCGGCCACTCGCCCTCACGAGGGGTAAATTAGCAACCGGCTGTCCTATTGCTGAGGCGAGGGGGTGAGAAACAACCGAACCAGTCCCCGTTTTCACCCAGGAATCGCTGTGGAAAAACACGCGCCGCTCTGACGTAACCCCCTCCCCGGGCAGAGCCGCCCCACGCCCGGTACGTGCCCGCCGACGGGCGTCCTGCGGGGCAGCCGCACAAAGGAGCGCCGGGCCGAGCCCCGCGGAGGCCGGGGAGCTCCCCGTTCCCTCCCGGCCGAGGCAGGCCGGAGCCCCCCCGCCCGAGGAACGGTTATTAACGCTGATGAGCCGGGGGCTGGGTCGGGCGGAGTATTGAGGGGGGGTGTTTTGCGGGCAGCTGCCGCTTCGCCTCCACACAGCTACCGGCAGGGCCGAGGGGAGCCTACCTCCTCCTCCTCCAGCGGGGATGCGGGAGCGCGGCCCCCAGGCCGAACACCAGCGGTACTAACAATAAACGGAACACCCGCTCCTGCTCACCCAGCTGTGCAACCACAGACACGGGCAGCCCGCAGCTCCGTGGCGGCGGGAAGCTGCCGCCGCGGGGAAGGGCAACGTCGCCGTGACACCCCCGCCCCGCACGGTCCCCCCCGCCCGCCCAGAGCTGCCCGGTGCCCACAGCCGCCCGGGCGCTGCGAAGCGATACGGGCCTTGCCGCCTGCCCTCCGCCTGGCGCTGAATCCGAGCCGCCCCTGACGGCCGTTACCTGCCGGCTGCGCTCGCCCTCCACCGGCGGGCGCTGCCCCCGCGGCCTCTCCCGCCCCCCCCTCCCGCCGGGCCCGC
>VWZZ01007013.1:695721-715795 GCA_013399095.1 Psophia crepitans | reverse complement strand
CGGCCTGGCCGCCCGCCCCGCGGAAGGCTGGGGGTGGCGGCACCCGGGGCCGTGGCAGCCCCGGAGGGAGCAGGAGTGGCGCCCGGGGCTTCCCCCAGAGGCCGCTCCTGTGGTTTGCCCTAACCGCGCCCTGCTGCGGAGGTTACCTTCCCCGCGGCTGCCTGGTCGCGGGTTCCTCCGCCGAGGCGCTGCCCGGCGTCGCCGTGTGCTGACAGTGCCCCCTGCCTGCCTGCCTGCCTGCCGCCGGGGAGGCCCGGGCCGCACCTCCTGCAGGGGTCCCGCCCGGGCCCGGGCTGGTGCCATCTTCTGTTCCCTCTCAAAATGGAGGAACCCCACAAACCCGTAACATCTGCTCCTTACTCGGCGAGAAACGCTCCTGTGGGAGCTTTTCAGAGCAGTTGCGAGCCAGCCGAAGTGAGGAGGTGGGATGTGTTGGGGCAGCAGTTACATCGTGTGCCTGTCGGGGCAGAGGCTGTGTTACGTGGGTGCGCAGTCGGTAACATCATGAGAAACCAAACCTGGATCTACTGTTGCCTGCAGGCCTGGCGTTACGGGTGTTGGCAAGCGCGTCTCATCCCTTTAGCAAGGATCTGCTACTTCAGCCCTCTGCGACCTGTCCCTCGGTGTTTGCTCATGGAGTTGCGTTTCGTTCCCTCACCTTCCCGCTGACCCAGAAGTTTTTCAGCTGGCTTTACCTTACTACCCCGTAAGATTTGCAGAATTACGAGTCAGTGCTGCAGTAGCCATCTGAGCTAACATTGCGCCGCAGGGTGCGGATCAAAACTGTGTTCCTGAGGCACCCTGACTTCAGCTTGCTGATTTTTTCCAGGCTTTCAAATTTTAACCTTAAGAGACCAACAGCTTAAACCCAGTTTTACTTCAGACAGCGTTACCAGGTTTTGCTACTTGTTCTTCATCACTGTCCCCTCATCTTTTACACCCTGTACAACCCCTACTGTACTGTTTCTTGAAAACTTTGCGTGTTTATTTTCTTCTGATAAACCTTAAGCTGAAATCTTTTCAGATAGTTTTCTGAGATAACTTTCCCGAATTATACAATGAATATTTAAATTAGTGTACTAGTTCTAAGAGCAACACCTACCTCTCTTTAGAAAGATCTTGCGGGCAATTAAAGGTACACAGGGAAAAGTACACAGCTTTCTCCCATGGCTCGGTCCTGGCTCTTGAAATACTTTCTGGTTGTGCTCATTTTGCTCCTGGCCTTGTTGTGAATTCTAGAGCATGGGAAATTGTAGTTCAGCTGCTTTCATGATCCTTCCTGTATCTTTGGCAGGGATTTGGCTCCATCCTGTAATCAGTTCTGTACACAGAATTCCCTGTTGAAAACAAGTTATCCCTGAAGCATTTCATTGCTAAATCCTTATCCAAACTTAGAGTTAACCATTTAGGTTGTCTTTTTTTTTTTTTTTAAAAATGAAGTCTTAATATAATTTTATCTTTCACAACCATTATATCCAAGTGTTCCACTGGAGTTCAGGCGTGAGTTTTGGTGTAAAACCAGTCTTCCCTCACCTGAGAGTTCCTAGTTTTGATACAGCAATGTTTCTCTCTGTGCAGCAGCAGTTCTTTTTTCCAGCCTCCTGCACGATTTCTGCCGCAAGGAAAGGTAAAACCAGGGGGAGCTTTGTGTTTCTGAAACTGAACCGCCCCTCAACTGCAACCGTTTACTTCAGCCATGGCTGCAGCTTGTGGAAGGAGGTGCGGCCGCACTCCCCCCCAGTCACTGCTGCTGCTCTCAGCTTCCACCGGCTGGGTATGTCCGACTAGGGTAAACACCGCAGTAATTAATTTATCTTAGGGATTAGGTTAAAAAAAATATCTTTCTCTTCTTGTGTAATGCTCCCCTGCAATTTCCCCCCCGATTTCTTTTATCACTTTCCATCCTTTTCTCCAACTTTATTTTTTTCCGTTGCGACAATGGATGATGCTCTCTTCTTTTGGGGTGGAGCTGCTTTTACTTGCTTGTAGTCCAAAACCAGGTGGGAAGCTGAGCTCTAAACTAGTGTCATTACAGAGGTGGCACCTCCTATGGTGCTGGTTGCATCCCAAAACTTACCACGTGGACACATCACATACAGCACTCAAAAAGCCCGCAGGGACTGGGGTGGGAGAGGGGAGTGAGCGATTGTATCTGAGACGGGGCGGGTGGCAGCTGTAATCGATGTCATTCAGCATTCAACCACAGTCATCTTTTACTTCATACCCAAGAGCAAAGCTTTGGCAGGGATCCAGTTTATAATTCCGACCTTGGTAAACACAGACCTAAATTTCCCTCATGACAAGGTTCGATAGTAATTGTCTAGCACTTTAAATGTCTAATTACAAACTTGCTACCACATGTTAAAGTGGTCGGTGTCTGTTCACTCAACTGCGTGTCTCCAGGAAGGGCCATCTGTTTCCACCAAAACAGTGAGACATGAATGTAGGCAGGTTTCTAAATTAGAAAAAGAAAGAAAAAACTGAAGAGAGACAGAAAGCTGTCCTCAATAGAGCACAGGCTGGAATAGGTGCGATCAGAACAAACCTTGGGAGAAAGTTTTCACCTAGGGGAGCTGATGCACAGCGTGATTGCTCTGAGGTACCCTTCTGGGGATTGTTTTATGCACCTCAACTACCGGAGCAAGCAGGTAGAAGTCTGCACTACGTGTACGGGTGATATATTCAGTTTGGTCCGCCTTGACCCCTATTTTCCGTAAAGGAATAGCAGTTCCTCTGACATCCCATCTCAGCAGCTAGATGCAGTTATGCAGGAGAGGGAATGGTTTTCCCTCCGTAGTCACAACACGGTGGATGGGTGCGAGCCACACGCTGGCTTTGCCTCTCCTGCAAAAACCAGCGGATCGACCTTCACGCTACGTGTGTGTGTTACTGCTAAGCTGTTGCCAGTCGAGGCAGATTACAGCCTAAAATCAAGAAGGGAACCAGAAGAGACCATGCAACTCAGTTCTTTTTTTGCTGCTGTTACTATTTTCGTACTGTGTGTAGATAAGGAGCCCAGCAGCTATTTGGTGTAGTTAAAGAAATAAAGTGCAAAAATATTTCAGATGCTCTGTAACGTGCCCACAAGGTTCAGATGAGCGTTTCCAACGCTGTTTCATGTTGGTTGAAAGGGATTTTGCTGTGTACGCTGATCGCTTTTTACTTAGCACAGCGTTAGTGAGCCAAAAGTTAGGGTACTTACTACACCCAGTGCTCCTCTTACACTGAGTTGTAGAAGCAGGACAGGTAAGGGAGCTGGGATATGGATAGCAAGTCTCAGGTAAATCTACCCCCAGTAGTGGAAATTTACCCCCAATAGTGGTATTTCTCATGTTGTAGCAATCACTGTTAGCTGTTCATCTGTTTCCCCATAAAATGCGTATAATGGAAAAGGGGCCTCAGTTTTAAAAGACAAATTTATGAAGGCCTGTCAGAAAGATTCCAGGTCCAATAAAATCCTTCAGTGATCCCGTTTCCCTCACTTTGCACTCGGGAGCTGGGGGGCAATGTGGATTCCATCTCCCAGCCCTGGGAGTCCCCACGCAAGGGGGTGAAGAGAGAAACTGGACTGACTTGGGAGTCTGACATAGAGCAGGTACAGGAGACGCTCCCGAGGGGAGGTATTGAGGGGTCCTGTGATACCCTGCGTGTTTTGAGGGGATGTCTGAGCACGGCTGAGCCTCATCAGAGATGCTTCTCACACTTCTCCATTCTGTTTAGCCGTTTCACGGCTGAGCATACAGGTTCTGGGCACAAGAGGAAGTTCTGCCACTAATTACATGTACCGGTTGGTGGTTTTAATGTAAACCTTGCTCAGCCTGCTCAAACAGATGAGTTTTCTCTGTAATGTCCTTTTCCTTACTTACATTTAAGGGCTTGTTATAAATGAGATAAAGCAATAAGAATGCTACAGAAATAAGCTGGAATTGAGAAGGAAAGCAGTGTTCAGCATCAAAATCTGAAACAAGCAGAGGGCTGACATCCTGGGATATTAGAGTCAGGGGGCTCTCATATACCACTGCGGGTTGGCTAGACGTCGTGGTGTTTGTGAACTCTTAAAAGGATTTTGAAAATGTTGAGTTAATCATGACCAGATCAGGTTTTATTGGATTTCATGGAAGGGTGACTCCATTCCCTGCCCCCTGTACACAGCTGACTTTCCTGTACCCAGCCTTTCACCTCCGTTACCTGCTATTCCAGCTACACAGTTGCCTGCTTCTCCTTAAACTGGGCCATCTGGCCAGGATATACTTCATTTTTCAAGGTATGAATTAGCCACGGGATTTCAGAAAGGGCAAATCAAGCTCCAAGTGCTGAGCCAAAACAGCGTTGTTCTGCTTTTCACTGCAGTCCCCTAGGAACAGTCCCACTCATGAGAACTCTCAGTTTCTAAGAGTTCAGCCAAAGCATCTTCTGCCTACTCAAGTTTCGAGTCCTTCCTACGTACGTTTCCAAGTGCCTTGTTCTTTTTGCGATGTACAGCACTTCCTTCCTCGACCTTCCCTACACTTGCCTGTGTTACCAAATGTTCTGTTCACCTCCTGAACCAGCCTTTTCTCAGCCCAGAACTTTTCCCCAGCTTGTCTCTCCTTAAAAAAAACCCACCAGGGACAGCTAGGTGCATCAGGTACCTGCGTGCTGGTGCAGCCAGGAGGCCGGCTTGAGTTCTCGGGTTCGCAGTTTTTTCTGCCAGGGCAGGGCTTCTGGAGCTCTTGGAAACTCCTCCAGTGATCTCCAGTAGGAGGCATAGGGAAGACAGATCACTAACAAATAAATTTGATTAATAAGCGCTGATACTTAAAGCATGCTCTGCACAGCGTATCAGTTGTTAGGTTTCACCGTCCTTCATATAGAATTTCCGTATAAGCCATTTCATCTGCTTCTCATTTTTTGTGGGTTGGGGTGGTTTTTTGGTTTTGTTTTTGGTTGGGTTTGTTTCATTTTGGTTTGGGTTTTTGTCTTTTAAAGAGACAGTAGTTACCACTGTTCTGGTACTTTTCTGTTATTACTTATCCAGAAATCCACGGGGGCAAGAAATGAATTAATTTTCCTGAGGAAGCACACTGGATAAGTACATTCTTATACCCACATATATATTATTTTCTTTTATTCTACCTCAAAATCTGCTGAGAAGTGGTGGAAGATGTGTGGTATGCAGTGGCATTGTGTCAGGCCTTATCTTCTACTAGTTTCCAGGAAACAACTTTACTGGAAAACAAAGTGGTTGCAAACCAATAATATCTGTATTTCACTTAATCTCGTTTCTAAATCGACAGTGGTCAGATAAAGAAGGAACTATTTTAATCATCAACTCAAAATAGGGATTTAAGGATGAATTTTTGTTTTCATTCCAGCTGAGCAGAGTGGTACATACCTGAGATTTTAAACATGGATTCTTCACATAGGTTTGTACTTGCTAACCATCAGCTGTGTTCCTGTACTGAAGGGTTTGCTTTTACATCTCACATTTATAGGTGATTTCCCCTGCAGAAGGCGATTCAAATGCCTTGTTTCTCCTCATGTTGACAGGACAAGGGAGAGCGACTGCAAGTTGCACCAGGGGAGGTTCAGGTTGGAGATGAGGAGAAATTTCTTCTCAGAAAGGGTGATCGGGCATTGGAATGGGTTGCCCAGGGAGGTGGTGGAGTCACCGTCCCTGTGGGTGTTTAAGGAAAGGTTGGATGTGGTACTTAGGGACATGCTTTAGTGGGTAATAGGTGGTGGGGGGACGGTTGGACTGGATGATCCTTGAGGTCTCTTCCACCCTTAATGATTCTATGATTCTGTGCTCCCAGACCTGCCTCCTCTGCTCAAACTAAAATTGCAGCCTGTCTCTCGGAAATCCCATCCCAGATCAGGCCCATTGTGAGTCAAGTAGAACTTCTCAATTTCTCTTGGCTAATACTATCCCCTCTGCTCCACACCCATTCAGACCGCTGCTGCGATGGTTGGCCAGCTATGTCCTTCAGTCACAGCAGCCGACCCCTTCGAACTCTCCACTGGCTTTATTTTTGCTGCTCCCTGTCTTTACATCCAAAGCCCTTCAGAGCCTTTTCCACCTCCGTGTGCTCTTCACTGAAGCAAAGGCAGCTTGTGCCTCTTGAGCCCCCAGACACTATGAACCACACCATGAGATACCTACTGTGACCGCTGCTCACCCCAGGCCTTTACATTTAGTGAAGGTGCTCATATATTAAACCCAATGGTTTCAATTAAACTGAAGCATTTTAGTCCTCAGGAGACTAACCTGTGTTTCACAAGCAGAAAACATGAGTGATCACCGTTGCCTGAGGCTTTTACGATGGCTTGAATGATTCAGGAGGTCAGCCTGGCCGTTGGCTGTAGGGAAGGGGGATAAAAAAAAAAGACAAATAAAATTCCATGTCCCTGCTGTCCTGTCTAGGAGGGAAATGTCCTCCTGATCCCCAACCAGCCCTGACAAGGGAGCAAGAGACATCCATCAGTCCTGCAGAAAGAGGAGTTTCCTCATCACTTCAAAGCACCCACTTAAACTGTTCTCTTTCGAGCTATGACATCTAGGATGCCTCCGAAGAAGGGAGGAGGTAATATTTGAACTAATAAATTCTAAAAATCTGTTTCAATAATACTTGATGTCTTTTGGATGTGTTTCAAGGCTGGCTAAGATGCAAGTCATGATTGAATCTTTGCAGTTGGGGTAAGTGCAAATGCTCAGAAAGTTGGGGTTTTTTTCTGTATTCTCTGTTGTCTAAGACAGCAGGAGCTGATTAAGTGTCTTTGTCTTCAGTGGGAACACTTGTAGGGTGTCTTCCATTCAGATGGCTTCCATAAATTGTGTGTGACCTCCCAAAGGCCTCTAAACCTTTACCCAATTCAGTTGAAGTTGTCCAACTGGTTTTAAATGCATTACAGCGCATGCGGGTATGCATGGGCAGGCCCCCGTGATACGCACGGGCGGCTGTGTGTTGGGAAAAGGAAAGTGCGGGAGCAATAATTTCCCCCTCATCGCTGAAACTATTTGCTGAAGATGGGAGAGTTGATTATAGCCGTTATTGTTATACTGAACCGGGATTGTTACAAGTATTTTGAAGGCTGCGCACAAAGCCTTACTCCCAGAAAGAACCAACCGAGCAGGAGGACTGTGGTACAGGGGCTGGGTTCAGGAGGAAGCAGTGAGACCCTCCAGCCCCAAACCAAGCACCCACAGAGGCTCCATGGTTTCTTCTCAAAGCTAATGAAGCGTCTCATGGTTTGGTTTAAATCAATGGCAAGCGCAGTGCGTGGCCAAGTAAGCAGCAATGTATATTTAATCACAATTAAAACTGTGTGATTTCAAATTGCAATATATCTAACACAATGAGGGCCACCAGAATCCATAATACACATCAACCATGGAACCTGTCTCCATACTGAACTACTGATGGATGGACACCTTTCTCCTGCACCAGTCAAGCTTTCGGAGAAACTCCCTCTAGGTATCTGCAAGGTTATTTCATTCTCTCCTCTCACGTCCCATCGCAAGCTCTGACCCAGCTGGTGGCCAAGCAAGTTCTCTTTTCCCTGAACTCTGGTGGCTGCCTGCTTCTCTCCTCTTGCCTCATCCTTACTTGGGCAATTCTTCAGGCAAGGACAGTGGACTTACTCTGTGTTCATAGAATCATAGAATCATTAAGGTTGGAAGAGACCTCAAGGATCATCCAGTCCAACCGTCCCCCCACCACCTATTACCCGCTAAACCACGTCCCTAAGTACCACATCCAACCTTTCCTTAAACACCCTCAGGGATGGTGACTCCACCATCTCCCTGGGCAACTCGTTCCAATGCCCGACCATCCTTTCCCAGATGAAATTTCTCCTCATCTCCAACCTGAACCTCCCCTGGTGCAACTTGCAGCCGTTCCCCCTTGTCCTGTCGCTAGTAAGGTGCAGTGTTGGTGCAGTGCCCAGCATAGCAGGGACTTGGACCATCACTAGAGGTTCTAGCCACTTCAGGTGGACAGATAATAATGGTAATCTGCAAGCAAGAAATTGCTTTGAGGGTTTGGGGGGGGCTGTTCTCTGTGAACCAAAAATTGTAGCTTACCTGCCCCAGATCAGTTCAAATGTCCTGCATGCAGATCTGCAGATCCCAAATGCAGCGAGGCAGCTGTAAACAGCTAAAAGAATTTCCCTCCCCCTCAGACATCGATCATCGAACGCGTTATTTGAGGAAGAAGTGCAATCTCTGAGTGTATGTTTCCTGTTTCAATTAATTTTTAATGTTCTAAAGCCAGCGGGTACTTCATTTATAACAAGCATCTCAAACTTTGTCATTAGGATGGCCGTTTTGGTTTCTCTACAAGGGGTGCGTTTTTACACTCGTCATAGATACGTATGCCTGTACGCTAAGGCCTTACGTGGAAAGAAACAAATTAAGAGCAAACCTCCCAACAGCAATGTGAGGCTCTGCCTGGTTTTTTCCTGCTTACCAACCTTGTGCAAATTAAAAGCACATTAGCCGCTCTGAAAATAAATCTGACTGCAGTTCAAATTGGAGTTTGAAGATAGCAGTGGCATTCCACGGGCTAAACCACTTGAGTGAATTTCCTGATTTTGCTTAATTTCCTGTTGGGCTCACGTTTTGCCTAATTCAAGACAAAAAGACCCCTATAAATGGGATGAATGATTGAAACTGCAGAGCTGGACACAGTAATTTGATTGCAGTTCAGCATGTGCCTCTGTGAACCGAGGTAGAATTTCTGGGACATGCATATAAGTAACTCTAAAAATGTCTTTAATTCAGCATTTTCTCCCCTTATTAAATTACCCGCCTATGTATCCAAATATCTGTTATCAAAGGTCTTCTCCTTGTGTTCGGGTTTTAATGTGTGTCTGTGACAAGTCTCCCCCTGTTATGACATCAGTCTTAAGCCTCTAAAACAAGGACAAAATGTAAAACAATAGGAAGTGCTGCGGTCTGTTATTCATAAAAGCGCTCTAGCAGTACTTAGGAGTACATTTCAAGCAGATCTCCTGCTCTGCATCATTTTTTTCAGCAATAAGCTTCACATTCAACTTTTAAATACTCAGGATTGTGCACGGGGCTCAGCAGTGTTTTAGCAAAAGCCTATAAATAATGGCTACACAATATACACAATTGAAGCCTCTAACCTGGTCGTTCCACACGTCTCTCCTTTCCCTGTTGCCTGTCAGGCTGTACAAAATTACCGAAATGTAAAAGCTTGAAGTACAACTGTTGGGTTTTTTCCTGCTGTTCCTACCTCAGTGGAGAATACCAGCTCTACGGGTTATTTATCGGCTAGGTCAGCAGAAGACTTTATGGATTAAAAGGTGCAGTTTGCAGTTTTATCTGAAGGCCAGCAGCCTGGGCTCAGCCTGATCTTTTCTGGGAAGGATTTCCAGGGCAGCTCGACCTGCGAGTGCCGTCCTTCCGTGGGCCAGGAGCTTCCCAGCACATCACCTGTATGGGGCGGGAAGCCTTAAGGATTCCAACTCTGCAGAGATACAGGCTCAAATCATGACGACACCCGGTTATAAGGTCAATTTCTGCCATATCTGTTATTCAAGTTCTTTTCTGCCAAGAACTTGCTGGCAGAACGGGTGCTGATTTGTTAACGCAGGTGAACGGAACACCCGTATTTGTTAAACGTGGGCTTGGCTGTGGACGCCTGGGCCTGGTGATTCTGAGAGCCCTGTGGTGTCCCCATTTCCAGCAGCCTGATTTGCTTCGGACCTGAGACAGATCCTGCAGCAAATGAAAATGCTGTGTCTTGATTCCTGGAAAATACTATTATTATCATTTTTATTATTTTTATTAAGCGTTCCTCCTGGTTTGTGTCTCCCTTTGAGCTGGTCTGTTAGTGGCAGGGATCTTGCTACGCTGTACATCTGGTTAATGGCCTGGAACATCATCACTGTTTACAGTTATTTCTAACAGGAACTGAGATCAAAGATCAAGTTAATGGAAGAAAGAACAATGAAAGATGAGAGCCAGTCCTCTGCTAGGACTTGCAGAGCTTCATCTGATAAGCATTTTTCCATGTCTGATGACTATAAGCCAGATCCTATGATCTTTATATTGACCAGCTTTGTATTTAAAACTACATCAATAAGACCGCATTTAATTTGGGCACATTTTTAACCCACTGCCCTTTCAATTCTTGAAAAATCCATTTTACCTAGCAAGAGCTACATAATACTGCCTCACAAATACTGTGCGTAGGGATCCTTACGGCCATGAACCGAGCGTACTAGCTTTTTCATGATTATGGACTTGCTCTGAAGGTTGCATCATCTTCTGGGTTGTTGCAAATAGAAGAATATGGCCAGCAGGTCAAGGGAGGGGATTCTCCCCCTCAGCTCTGCTGAGACCCCACCTGCAGTACTGCATCCAGCTCTGGGGTCCCCAGTACAGGAAAGACATGCAGCTGCTGGAGCAAGTCCAGAGGAGGCCACAAAGCTGATCAGAGGGCTGGAGCACCTCTGCTACACGGACAGGCTGAGGGAGCTGGGGTTGTTCAGCCTGGAGAAGAGAAGGCTCCAGGGAGACCTAATTGTGACCTTCCAGTACCTAAAGGGGCCTACAGGAAAGCTGGAGAGGGGCTGGTTACAAGGACAGGGGGTAATGGGTTTAAACTGAAAGAGGGGAGATTTAGTTGAGATACCAGGAAGAAATCCTTCCCTGTGAGGGTGGTGAGGCCCTGGAACAGGGTGCCCAGAGAAGCTGTGGAGGCCCCATTCCTGGCAGTGTTCAAGGCCAGGTTGGATGGGGCTTTGGGCAACCTGGTCTAGTGGGTGGCATCCCTGCCCATGGCAGGGGGTTGGAACTACATGATCTTTGAGGTTCCTTCCAACCCAAACCATTCTGTGACTCTGTGATTCTAAAATAGGTTGAGACAGGGAAAATAAGTTTTCAGAAGAGCCAGGTACACACGGATCCAACAGCCTCTGGAAACCTCACAGGCGAGGTGCCTCTGACAGTGGGCTTCACATTTCCATCCGTATAGCAGCAAATTAAAAGATGTGTATGTAGCATAAACAGGGCCAAGATACTAAGACTGATTTGGGTGTTTTTATTTTTATATTATTTTATTTTTAAGCTAGCTAGAAGCAGCCATGGTTTAAATTAAACCTGTCACTTCCACATAATTGAAGAGGGATTTACAGAAGACGCAGACGCGTTTCATGCCAAATGTTGTGCATGTACAGAATGAGAACCAACAATTACGAGTAATTTCTGAGCCCGTGTTCCGTACCCAGGAAGCAGCATGTGCTTCCTTATCGCCACGAATGCATGGGGAAAAGGGCTTTAGAGGCAGTTTATGCATTTTTTTTCAGTGCTGTCAGAACCTGGAAGTTGTGAAACGCCTCGGATTCTTCGGCATGCATTTGTCCAGGCTGGCAAGAAGATGCTGTACGGCAAGGTCTGCAGGCCGGGGCGGCAAAGGGTCCGGCAGCTTTTGAGGGCTTTACCTAAGAGTCGGTGCAGACAAGGCGGGGGCTGTTGCATTCCACCTGTTATCTCTGCAGTCAGCAGCACAGCCTTCCCCCTCCAGCTTCCCTGCAAGTCCTGGCAGCGCCAAGATAACTTTTCCTTCACGATGTGCCCGTGCCACGTTGTCCATACAGTGAGGAGAACACCTTCAGGGAGCAAGACTAGATGTTCAGTTTGCTTCATTTGCGGGCCAAGCGTAGCGTGGTACAACGGAAGCCCAGCTGCCAGTGTCCTTTGTCACCCAGCTTTTGGCGGATGTCATTTTGCTGTGGCAGGACATGAAAGGGGGTTTGAAGAACACTTCCACTGATGGTGGCTGACTGCTGCTTCTGGTTGCAATTAACAGCACATTCTCACCAGTGCTCTCTGATTCTGCTTGTTCACAGGCCCGGGGAAACCGGAATATCTTTCTTTTGTCCCACACTCCTGCATCACTATGGCAACAAATGGCAAATATTATAATTTTTGGGTGGGTTTTTGTTTTTTTTTTGCAAGTAGACTGGTAAGTTTTCAAGACCACACACACACACAGAGTACAGGTAGTTCAAACTCAGGGATCAGCACCTTAAAACTGTGGGTTTAACCAGGAACTTGGGCTCTGCCCAGCTCCATGCCAATGCCCGTGGAAAACACCCTCACAGAGTCACGCAGCGCGTTGGTGGCCACCCAAGTATGTGGCCAGCGCCCAATGCCAACCTATGGCTGTTGTCACCAGCAGTTGAAGGGGGGTCGAGGCCCTCGCCAGGACCACCCTGAGCTCATCCTAATTGTGCCACTGGTGGGAACAAAGGTCAGCCCTTCCTTGTGCAGGATTTTAAAAGCGGAGCTTGCGCTCCCAAGGGGACACTGTAGCCCAGTGCCCTTAGGGACACCACGGTCACTAGTCACAGTGGCCTGGGAAGCAAAGTCACCATCCAATTTAATACACACCAGCCCCAGACGGTAGAGCAGAAGGAGCAACATGAGTAGCTCGTCGTACATTGGGAATTGAGGGGGGGATTCACCTCTGCCTTTGCACAAGACAAAACCCTTGCATCACCTAGAACACCACCCTTGCATCACCCAGAACCCTGCCGGGCAGTACTCTGCCATGCAGCAGCAGCTACAGCGTGGGGGACATAGGCAAGCACGGACTTCTAATTTCTGTTTCGGAGCCTGGGAAGAGATCCTTGCCAGCTGCCGCTGCTGGAAGGTACAGTGTCTTGGCATGGTCATTAGACTGATGGATGGTCTGGCATCAGACCCGAGGAAGCTCCAAGGCTCTCATCTGCAGCCTCTGGATCCAGAAGCCAGCCAGCAGGTCCTGAGTCTTTCCCTGACCTGCAGTTCGTTAGGCACCCTGCAGCATCTGTATCGCTAGGGTATTTCATGGGAAAGTTTTCGTTTTGGTGGTTACGTGTTGCTGCCTGCACATGTTTTTTTCCCCTGTATCTAGAACATCTATTCTTTTCAAGTGACATACTAAAAGTAGTAAGCTGTAAAAACATGTACCACCAAAGTTATAAAGAAAATCTCTTGGGAGACGGTAAAACAAACCCCGTCCCGTACACCCTCCCCTTGCCCACGTTGCCAAACCGCCTCCTTTTCCACCGCCCTGCCAACAACTCAATTCTTCCACAATACCTACAGGGAGGGAGGTGGCAGCGGATTAAAAAGCCAGGTTCCTCCCTGCCCAAGGTTTCCCAGCACATATTGCCGGCCTGGGGAATACGGGGGAAGGGGAGAGGAAAGGCTGGCTCTGCCCCGCGCAGGGCCAACCAACATCTGAAGCTGTATAAAACGTATTAAACTCCAATCTCGCTGGAGCCAGCGCTGAAAGATTTGAGCAAGGCCAAGACTTGACCTTTCGCAGACAATAGCCCCGGCCCTAATTGGCAACTGCTCATTGTGCGTTGTTGGTGGGTTTCATGCTCCTTCCCCTGTAGGCTCAGGCCTGGGGCTGCGGGCGGGAGGCAGCGATGGTTTGGTGATTTCTGATTGTTCTGTGATGCCACCTGCTGACTCCAGGGTAGCCGGTGTATCAGAAGTCCTTTCACCGAGCCCTGCTTTTAACTTTGGGGCTATTTATATTAACGGGATCATTCAGGGCGTTTCACTCGCGTTCTGATTTAGAGTCCAAGGACAGACCCCGGTTACAAATCCTAAGTGAACACCGTCGGGAATATTGGACACTAACTCCCCTGGCTTACTGCGCTTCGGCTGGGTCGCAACTACAAAACAGAACGGGGAGGTGGTTGAAAAGGTCTTGGTACTCAGAATGTTAAAACGTCGTGTTTACAGCACACTGTGCTGCGTCACGACTGGCGCGAGCCGCAGGCGCGTGTGTGCCGGCACTGCAGTGTCTGCACTCGGTGACCACGATGATAGGAGGGGGGGAAGACAAAAGTGGCTGCTTCCCTTCCAAGGGAGGCCCAGGTCTCACTCCCTCTACGAGCGAGGATGATTGCGTCATCCACAGCGATGTGTGCAAAGGCGCACAGAACGGTGGAGAGGCCCCCATCCAGAAAAAAGGCTCCAAATCATCGGCTTTGCAAAGCCTGGGAAAGTTTAAGCACAGATCCGGAGTGAATGCCACACCGCCAATTTTATCTCTTAACAAATCAAAAAATCGTGACCCTTTTATCTAACAAAATTCTCACTTCCCGGATCATCCCGTTATGCCAGTGGGAGCTATTCCTGCGGCTCTGCCCCTGCGCCACTGGTCCCCTCATGTCCTCTCAGCTTCTCTTTCCCTTAGCTCTGGTTCTGCTTTTGCTCCTGGCACCGACCTGATTTTTCAGCTCCACAAATAACTACTCATTCAGGTCCCTACCAGCACCCACAGCAAATCTTCACGTCTTGCTTATGAGTTCCAGGCTGACGCTCCGGGTGCATTTTTCAGAGGGCTTCTGGCACGGGCAGCGTGATGCTCTCCAGCGCAGTAGAGACAGGCACTGCAAAGCCTTTGCACCACTCTCCTCCTTCTGGCACCTTAATGGGGTCTGATTTTTGTGCTGGCCTCCCACGCGCTTAATAAAAGACGCACATTCAAGCAGGCTTTGTGCCCAGAACGCAATTAAGCATCCAACTGTCCGATCTGTGTGGCCAAATCCTCGCGTTCCTGGGGGTTCTCAGGTGCGGGTTCACACTGGTTCATCAGGTTTCCATAGGAGGGAGGAAATGTAATTTAGCTCTTTCAGTCGTAGTCATTGAAAATAAAAGGGGAGTAAGTGAAGCTTGTCTTTGGCTGTAGGAACGGCAAACAAACCAGGCATGATTCTTTATCTTAAAGTGAAATTTGCAAGTGAACAAGGCAGCATAATTGATGCAGATTTAAAGATACAAGGTGAGGCTATTCTGTGTTTAGGTTTAGATGACAAACCTTATCTCGCTTTTCCCATCCCCTCCCATTTTCTCCCCTTGCACAGCAGAATGCTTAACAATAATTCCTTCAGACCCAGGCCTCAGAACTGCCGTTCCCCACAACTCCAGCAATTTTAGAGCAGATATTTAGCAACCCCCAAAAAAATCCCCCCCATCAAACCTCTCGTTCAACACGCGCTGACCACAGAAATGTCCTAATACCCGAGATGGGCAGTTTTTCTACGTGCTCTGAGCCACTAACAAAAATATTACACGTGACAAAAACAACCTGAAGCCACAACACAGAAAATAACTGGTGCATCAGCCCACGTGAACGTGTGGAGGGACACACAGCCTGCCTGCCTGATGGAAAGGTACATACACACTGAAGGTCAGTCAGGTCTGTTTAATTCCAGAGCTGAATCAAACTCAAGCTCTGGACTAATAATTATGCGCCCTGCTAAACTGGCAGTGCCTTTCCGCATATAGCTGTGCCTGTGCCCACGAGCACCTTCCCAGGGACTGCCTGGCATGGCCTGGGGGATAGCAGGCATTCCTGAAAGGCAGGATGGGCAGTCCGGGCCCAGCTCTGCAGGCTTTGCATCCTCAAGAGTGTCTGGCCGCTCCTCGTGCTGCACACCAGGGCTCACCGAACGTACACACCCTCAGTGCCATACTGTGAAACCACCGTCTGGATGGGATACAGCACAGCCGGTGCATTGCTTTGGACACTTTGAACCTCAAAACATGATAGAATCATAGAATCACTAAGGTTGGAAAGGACCTCTGAGATCATAAAGTCCAACCGTCAATCTAACACCGCCATGCCTGCTAGACCATGTCCTGGAGCGCCGCGTCTACACTTTTTTTGAATGCTTCCAGGGCCTACAAGGCCACCACGTGGGCCCAGAGAAGCCCACAGCACCATAGCCATACTATATCTAGCCAGGCTGTGCCACTTTTCTTTGGACCAGAAAACATCTGCTCCTGTTTTATTCAGGAATATGGGAAAGCAACATTCCTACCTCCTAGGACTTACCGAGGGTGAAAGTCTTGTGCTATAAAGTGTTTTCTGAGTTTAACCCTGACTCTGAAACACTGAAAACACAGTGGAAGACGTGGCCTTTTCCCTTTGTTGAAGCAGTGAGAACAGGGAGGTTAGAAGAAAACAGGGAACAACTGGTGCTAGAAAAATAGTCTGGGATGAGCAGAAAAGTACAGAAAAAATATTTTATGATGCTGTTACTAAATGACAGAGAGCCATTGGTGTACTAATGCACTGCGTCTCGAGATGGATCGTAGCCTGTACCTGTCTCTGGTCACACCAGCTAGTTGGGCACTGCGTTGATTTCGGCCCTCAGCTGTAACTGAGGGAAGATAAACTGTGCAAAGGGAGAAAAGCTGCAAAACCACTCGGACTTCAATGCAAAACAAGATACCACAGCAGCTATAGGTCCTCACATTTTCATTTGCGTTTTCCAACTGTTGCAGAGGACCTTGGAAATGAGGTATCACCCGACTGAAGACAGCGCTGTCCGCTGAAATATTTGACTGCACAGAGAGGCTGATGACCCTTTGACAAATTAGCTGAGGTTTGAAGGAGGTGCACAAAGAGGGAAATGACACATTGGAGGGCAAATGGTCCTTCTCAGTGGTGGCCAGTGACAGGACAAGGGGCAGTGGGTACAAACTGGAACACAGGAGGTGCCACCTCAATATGAGGAAAAACTTCTTTACTGTGAGGGTGACGGAGCCCTGGGACAGGCTGCCCAGAGAGGGTGTGGAGTCTCCTCCTCTGGAGAGATTCAGAACCCACCTGGATGCGATCCTGTGCAACCTGCCCTAGGTGATCCTGCTTTATGAAGGGGGTTGGACTAGATGATCTCCAGAGGTCCCTTCCAACCCCGGCCATTCTGTGATTCTGTGATTTTCTTGCCCCTTTTCCCAAGGCAGCCAGCCCTAAGGATCGAACTGGAACTGAGTAGCTGGGCTTTTTGTCCAGTGCGCTTTGCTTCCTCACAAACCAGCCTGAAATCACTAAGTTTTATTAGAAACAGGCAAAAATGACAGGTCCCAGCTCTGTGAGTTGACGTGTGATCCCTGCTGCAAATAGTAAGTGGTGTTTGATATTTTAAGATTTCAATCACCTGAGCTGGACTTCACCTAGAGACTCATAGGTGAAGTGTTGAACCCTTGTTCAGTGTTCCTCTTAATCTCTTGATCTAGCAATGTTTATTCTGTGTATAACGCTGCAAGAAGCAAAAGAGGAAAGAACAGACTGTAAAGATTTTAAGGAATTCATCTTTCATTAAAAATTTACGTTTTTAAACTCCTATACACGTCGGCATAGTGTATAATTGCCAGTCTGTGCGATACGTACTATGTAGGTACTTTTACTTTACTGGGCAGGTCTCTTCTGATTGCTGCTTTCTATGATTATTGGTGCAAATTAAAGCAACGCTGATATTTTTATTCCAGTTCGCAAATAAAGGCTGGACGAGGAATCACGTTCGAGACCAAAAGTAACTACCTACCTCTTGCAGCAAACACTAGGTGGGATATTTTTCAGACCAAATGGGAAGCACTGGTAAGGTCAGCCTGCTTACTTGCCTGGTTTAGAGCAATTTTAAGCCCTTGCACTTTGGTAATCTTCCCAGCCCAACTCCAGATGTTAAGTCTGGCTGGCTGGAGGGAGGAATGGAAGATATGCAGAAGAAAATGCACCAGATATCCAAGATTAGAAGTTATGCAGTCTCAGGCATTCATAAAAGATGGGAGTTTGCCAGCTTTTCCCCATATGGGACAGAGGTTTGAAAGTGGAAAACAGCTGCTGTTGTCCTGGGCTACCTCCCAGGCCATGGAGGTTACGCCACTGGCCCACCACTGCTAGAGATGGAGAAGATCCTCAACAGGGAAACTCAGCTAGCTGGTAGAGTTAGAGGTGGCATAGGACAATCTCATCATCTCATCCAGGGAAAATATCACTGAATACCAGACTACAGCGGCCCTGTGGTAATGACAGCTCCTACTACACCCACGTCCTTCACCTGGGGCAAAAGAGCAAATCGCATACTTGGAAACTTTGGGAAACAGCCTTGAAAAATGTAGTCACCAGCAATGGACGAGGCATCACGTGGGAGAGCACTCAGACCCAGTGCCAGAGAGGTTGTGCTCCCCAGCAAACGTTGGTGGGGCCCCAGCGCTATTCCCAAAGCCTGCTGAGAAGCAAGCTCTAGGTACTGAGAAATTTTGCTGGGCTTCTCTCTCTGTGGGAGAAACTGGACTGCATGCCCTGGAGGCTCACTTGCACTTCTTCCATAGTGGACTCCTGAATTCAGTTGAACCATTAACTTTAAATTTTCAGGTCCTTCTGCAAAGCTTCCACTAATTTTCCCTTGCAATTTACGTAACGTAAAAGTTACTATGGGAAAGGGAAGAAATGTGGGGTGGGAATTAATGCATAATTTATACCTATGGGGATAAAGTGCTGAGATGGGAGAAAGAAGACCTTGCATTTAAGACTTCCACTGCCTTTCAGAGGCCTGGGGCTACCAAAATCACCAAGTGATCATCTCCTGAACAGCACAGGACACGGGATTTCATGTAGGTGTGGTCACAGAAGCCCAAAAGAAAGACACCTTACTTTCATTTAGAGTCTTCAAGGGATTTAACATGTATCTTGGTAAGCTACTGTCAGGGGTAGCCACCACTGTCACCAGTCTGTGCCTTAATTTTAATTAGTTAATTGAGGCTTCACATTGCCCAGCTATAGGGACCGATATATGACTGGGGAAGCTCTAATATAAACACCTGCATTGCAGATCATGGGAAGGAGGTGCTGCAGAAGGGCAACTTACAGTTAAGGTCAAGTCGTGATGATCTCTGGACTGACAGAGGGCGGCACTTCTGCAGCCGCTGGTTTCTGGTATAATTTTTTTTTTTTAAATTGCCTTAGTTGCATCCTGTTCCAGTTATTCCAGAAGACAGAGGGAAAATTGAAATAAAGAAAAGAAAGTGGTTGTAGTTTAGATAGGTCAGCCAGAAGACTGACAGGTTCAACACTTTCTTGGACGACTGACTAAGAGCTCAGGAGTCGTAACAGGGAAGGAAGGGTAGTCTTATGTCAAACAATGGAGACATTGAGAGGCTTTGAATGTTTTGACTCCGTTGACAAAAAATTGCTGGCATTTGCCAATGAAATTGGGAAAATATTCACTGAAGAGCAAAACATCTGTATTTCAAGCTCTGTCTTACTACCTACCGAATGATGCATTATTTGTTGATAAGAATAATTAATACGGGCTTGCCTGAAAGGAGAGCAGCTCATAAGGCTGCAGAAGGTAAGTGCGTGAGATAGGATCTCCTGTCTGCAGAACCACCAGTCGGTTCAGTTGATGTGGACATTGCCATGCCTTGGCGTGGATGTTGACTTGCAGACCAAAGAGCCATGCTGAATTTGACTCGTGGATCGTTCCCTAATAGCTGCCTTAGGTGCCCCAGAACAACGGGCGAGAAACCAAGGGGGATCAGCGTAACACAACCACAGGAGATGTTTGTTCATTTACAAACATGAGATTTATATCTCCTTTAAATTAAGGGTATGAGCCACTGAGAGCAGCAAAATGAGACCGTATTAACCTCCCCAGAGTGTTCATAACCAGCCTTGTTTGATTTCCTTTTTTAAGAAGAGTTTCAATTGCAGCACTGGCTGGAGCTCAAGAGCACTCTAAAAAAAAACCCCTTATATCCTGATATTATTTAACAGGGCTACAGACAACTGATGCTTCATCTTCAGTTTCTTCAGCCATCTTTAAAATAAATCTGAAATGCTTCCCAGATGATTGGATTCATGAAAACAGATGTAATAGGAAGAGTCATTAAAAATGTCCCATTGCAACATGAACAGCCAGGAAAAACCCCAGCGCTCCAGTCACCCCAGATCCACGTTGTTTACACCTGGCAGAGGAAAAAAAACCCTTGGTCTGTGGTGCAAGCCAAACTTCTTTTTTTTATTTATATTAATATATTAAATAAATTTAATATAAATTTTATTTATATTAAAGAGAAGTGTCTGTATTAGTTAGATATTTGCTGCCTAAAGCAGTGGAGACCTTATTGCCCTCTACAACTACCTGAAAGGAAGTTGTGGCGAGCTGGGGGTTGGTCTCTTCTCACAGATAACTAGTGACAGGACAAGGGGAAATGGCTGCAAGTTGCGCCAGGGAAGGTTCAGGTTGGAGATAAGAAGAAATTTCTTCT
>VWZZ01007013.1:684426-695680 GCA_013399095.1 Psophia crepitans | reverse complement strand
CATTGGAACGGGTTGCCCAGGGAGGTGGTGGAGTCACCGTCCCTGTGGGTGTTTAAAGAAAGGTTGGATGTGGTACTTAGGGACATGGTTTAGTGGGTAATAGGTGGTGGGGGGACGGTTGGAGTAGATGATCGTTGAGGTCTTTTCCAACCTTAATGATTCTAGGATTCTATGAAAGCAGGAGGTCATTTTTGTCTTAAAGATGAAGTACAAGGCAGAAGTGCCACAAGGGAAGCCATGCCTCTAAACTCCTGTGTGACATCAGGCAAGATGAAAAATCATAGAATCATAGAGTGGTTTGGGTTGGAGGGGACCTCAAAGATCATCTAGTTCCAACCCCCTGCCATGGGCAGGGACACCCTCCACTAGACCAGGTTGCCCAAAGCCCCATCCGACCTGGCCTTGAACACTGCCAGGGATCCAGGGGCAGCCACAGCTTCTCTGGGCACCCTGTGCCAGGGCCTCATTACCCCTTGTCCTATCACTATACATTCCCTGATAAACAGCCCCTCTCCAGCTTTCCTGTAGGTCCCTTTAGGTACTGGAAGGCCACAGTTAGGTCTCCCTGGAGCCTTCTCTTCTCCAGGCTGAACAACCCCAAATCCCTCAGCCTGAACATTCAGATGTTTCTCTTCTGTGCTGCCCCATCTGTAATTGAGGCTGATGTTAACCACTTTCTTGGGGAAGCACCGGTATGTAAAACCATGTATGGCTGTCATGTGCATGTTCTCTGTACAACAAGCATTTCCCGAATCACTCCATATGACTGATTATCACAGAATATCCCGGGTTGGAAGGGACCCATAAGGATCATCAAGTCCAACTCCTGGCCCCACACAAGGCCAGCCCAATCAGAGCAGATGACTGAGAGCATTGGCCAAATGCTTCTTGAACTCAGCCCAGCTCGGGGTGGTGACCACTTCCCTGAAAAGCCTGTTGCAGGGCTCTACCACCCCCTGAGTGAAGAACCTTTTCCTGATCTCCAACCTAACCCTCCCCTGTGGCAGCTCCATGCCATTCCCTCGGGTTCTATCACTGGGCAGCAGAGGGAGGAGATCAGCGCCTGCCCCTTCGCTCCCCCTCGTGAGGAAGCTGTAGGCCGCCATGAGGTCTGCCCTCAGTCTCCTCTTCTCCAGGCTGAACAAGGCAAGGGAGTTCAGCATCTCCTCATAAGTCTTCCCCTCTAGACCCTTCACCATCTTGGTTGCCCGCCCCTGGACACTCTCCAATAGTTTTATGTCCTTTTTGTACTGTGGCGCCCAAACCTGCACCCAGTACTAGAGGTGAGGCTGCACCAGGGCAGACACAGAGTGGGACAATCACGTCCCTGGCCCGGCTGGCAATGCCGTGCTTGATGTGCCCCGTTTCCCCAAACATGTTCAAAAGGAACATGAGCCTTTGTTCAGCTGCAGCCCTGTGTCCCAGCCCATTTCACAGGCAGCTCAGGCTGTTTCTGTCTGCTGCCCTGGGATGCTGAAATCTTGCACCACACACTGCACTTTGATGTGGCATTGGCACAAGGAGGATGCTCCCCTCCAGCAATGCACAGAGTCAAACCGTGCAGCGAAATGCCGTCCAAGCAGGGTCAGGACGGATTCCATGGCTCTTGTGCTCCCGCCGCTCCCTCCTTTTCACTTTTCCCTTCCTGTAGCAATTATTGCTCATCAGCACGGATTAACAATTGCACAAGCAAACCCTAGGAACAAATGAATTCAGGGCCAAGGGCCAACCTTTGTCAGTGGAGCTTTGCCACCGGCTTTAAATGGGCCTGGGATTTAGCCCCGCAGCCTTTGCCTGTTTTTCCTCTTTTCACCCATCCATGTGCTGCACATGTGTAGTTTGCTGGCACCTCCCCTGGCTTTGGGATGAGGCACTCCCAGGTATGAGCTCCAAAAGTTGCGCCTGCAACCTCCTGGCGTTCCGCTCCACCCACTCCCTGGCCCTGTCTTCCTGCTAAGAGTCGTTCCAGCCATTTTATGGTTCCGTTTAAAAGGTAGGAGAATAAAGACAAAAATAGATCTCAATTCATTTGTACAGATTTCTGTTGGGCTGTGAAGAATTTAAAGGTCCTCTCACCTCATCTCTTGTTTATCTAGTAGCCTCAGGCCTCATCTACGTGAAAGAGTTGCACCCATTCAACTAGATGTTAATTTAAACCAATTCATTAAACTAATACAAACCCTGGAGCAAGCGGAGGGATGGACGCTCCCGCACCGTATTAAAACCAGACTCCTATCGGTTTGCTTTAATCTGGTGAGAAACTAAACCAAAGTAAGGAGCGCCCATGGGCAGGTTTGCTCTGGTTTTACAGAGCGTAGAACAGGGCGATGCAGATCACGCCAGGGAGCTCCGCTGCGCGTTCGCCTGCAGGGACCAAGTCATGACTTGAAACGAACGCCTTCCACTCCAACCCAGCTCTCTGGTGCAAGGCTGGAGCAATCTGTCTCCATCTCAACGCTTTAGAGAGGGTTCTTCGAGGTGCTCGGATAAAGTCGCTTCAGCGCAGAAGCTCCAGCAGATCTGGGTGCACTGCTGAGAGCGTTGCTGCTCCCTGCTGCCGCTCCAGGCGCTCGTGGCAGGCAGCAGAGCTGCCAGAGAGCACGCTGAGGGGGACACCGCCGGGCTGCACCTTCACGCAAACTGCCAAGGATGGGGTGGGAACAGAGGCAGTAGGTTTCACAGGTTGGTTGGAAAGTCGGAACACAACCCTCGCTGGATGTTCCATGGTTTTCCACACAACGGGAAGCAGATGAACAGCAAGCAGACGCTTCTTGTCCTACCCCAGCAAAGTTCACCAGAGCTGATCCATCTGCGCCCTCAGTCCTGGCCTCGAGCTCAGCCACGCAACAGGGACCACCAAAAAAGTGGCCATAAGCCTCTCTTGCACAGGTCTCAGGGGTCTCACACCTCTTACCCGACCCAGGTCTTTACTTCATGGCCAGTGTCCCTGCATGCCGTAATAAAGTCGTAACAGTATTTCCATACCACGGTAATGGGGGCTAAGTAAGAAGCCAGGTAGAGTGTAGCTCACCTGAAAAACCTGTGATGTCAGTGGGAGCCAAAAAAAATGGAAAGAAGCACAAGGAACACCACCCCAAAGCCCCAAGCAAAGTCACCACTCAATGAAAACAGTCCCAGAAAGGAAAGAGGAGAGGGATGGGACTGGAGCATTTTTGCTTCACAGCTCTGCCCTGTGTTCGGTGTTTGGAAAGACTAAATCACCTGTTGACAATAGCTAACGAGGATCATGCAGAACACGAAGCCAGACTCCTCTCACAGGTGCCTAGTGAGAGGATAAGAGGCAATAGATCCAAGCTGCATCCACGCAATTCCAGTGGATATTAAGAAAAAATACTTCATGATGACAGTGGGGGCCAGAGAGATGGTGGTATGTCCATCTGTGGAGATGCTCAAAACTAAAACAGACAAAACGCAAGCAACCTGCCCTCATGTGGAAGCTATCTGTCTTTTGAGTGGAGAGGAGATTTGACCTGATGGTTTTCTTAAGTCCTTGCTGTCCTGGTTCAGCCTTCCCTTTCCAGCATCCAGCAAGGACGGGATACTGGCTACACAACACCTTCACGTTCTTAACCATCTTCTTACATCCTTGGTCAGAGGAAAGTGGTGATGGATTCTCCCTTGATTTCACTTACCCATTCACCTAGGGACAAACTCCCGTGGTTTGTCCATACTGCAGCCCCTTCAACTCGCACGGACAGAGGGTACCACCTCCCCCTTTGTCCCCACCCCTCCCTCACACTGACCCTTTGCTGCATTGATTCAGATCCCTTTGAGATGCAAACTCTTTTTTTTTATTCCCCGTGTGTTTTTCTCACTGCTTAACCAGTTGATTCAACGTGTGCCAGAGCTGGCCCAAGGGAGAGGAAGCGAAAGCACAGCTGGAAGCAGAAAGAAGTAGAGCAACATCTTCCCTCACCATAACAAGCTGTTAAATTTGCTTTTGCCATAACAGAACTTTTGCCTTTGGGCACAGCTCCCACAACCTGAAGATCTTTGGTGCATCTCCAGCGCACTCTCTCAGCCTCCTGGTCCTTCTCCATTTTCGCACTGACTCTGGCTCTTTTTGTGACCTTCGCTGAGCTAAATCAACTGGCTGATCTACCACTTATTTGGCTTACAAAGGGGCCTGATGACGACAAGAGAGGGTACAAAGTCAGTAGCAGGACCATGTTGTTGGCTGGAGATAAAAGGAGAGGAAGAGTAGGAGAAACCAAGGTCCTCCCTTACAGCAGCCGTGAATTGTTGAACTGCTCACACATAACTTCATCCATCTTTTGAGTATTTTCCCCTTTACGAGGGCCAGGATCTTAGCACAACAGCACCAAAATGACTTGCTATTAACAGAGCAGCACCAATCTTCACGCAAAACTGCATCCAATCTTCCAGGCGTGACAATTTCTCACACAAGCTGGAGGAGAGAGGCCACGTGTAATTTCTCCAGGCACAAGGCTGGCTCGCCTCCAGGGAGGGGCTGGTGCATCACAAATGGACATTAAATCATAGCAGCATTGTCAGCCTTAATACTCTTGAACTGCTACACTTGTAAGAACCTAAACCATGGCTCTGGCAAGATATGAAGAAAAACATTTCCTTGCATATTTACTGCACAGAGTCTCCAAGGGGCAAAGCACCAGAAGTGGGTTAATAAATGGGCTGCAGACTTAAGGTGCAAAGTCGGCGGTTTGGTGCATCTGTTAGCTGAGTTGGTGGCCTCGGTACCACTCCCACGTGATAAGGTGCTCACGGTGTTTCCCGATGTTCCATGCCCCTGGTGGATCGAAGGAGGAGTGATTGGTTTGAAGTACCGTGAGAAAGAAGAGCATCTGTAGGAAAAGTTTTCTTAGTAGTAAAGATCCTGAAGCACTGAAAATGATTCCCTGGAGAGGTTTCAGAACCTCGGTGATGCATCTGGGGTTAGGAAGAGGTCTGGCAATGTGATGGGTGAAGCTGATAAATTACAACTGTAGATGCAAGAATCGACATCTGACCACCCAGACGGGCCGGGTGCCTGGTGAAGGCCCTGTGCTCAGAAACCATTTTCTGCAAATCCAGAAAGAAAGAAGCCCAGCACAATTAACACGCTGCTGTAACCTAGAACGAGAAATCAGAGAGAGGCAGAAAACCTGATATAATAAAACTTGAATTACTTCTCTGTCGCAGGTGGTTGCGGCCTTCCCAAACACCTAACCTGGGAGCCATTTGAAATCAGTGGGAGGTTTCCATTTACCGCAGCTGATCTTATCAGACAAGTTATCTGTAATTAGATATGAATATCTATCTTATATCAGACAAGTTATCTATAAAGCATTTAGAGATGAGTATCTTTCAGTCCTCAAAGTTTACTGAACAGCTGCCTGGTCAAATTTGTACAAGTGCTGAAGTTATTTTTCAGTATGAGGTCGAGGCATAGTTGAGGGGAGAGGGTGCTTAGAGAGGGAATCTTAATGAAATTATTTTTAAAAGTATAAAAGTGATCCTCCTATTGCCAGGGAAACTTCATGATTTTTCGTACCCTGTTGGTGTGAAGGGCAGTTTGTATTTGCTCAGAAAACGCTGCAGAAAGGTGACAGAGGCTTTAAGAAATGGGTAGCATAGATGTCACTGGGCTGGTCTTTTGTTTGGTTAAAGAGATTAGAACTCAGGCAGTCATAAGCTTTTGATGGTGAAGAGACGCTTTTCTTCAGAGTTCTACACACAAGAGACCTCTCAGTATTTTATGCCTGCTCCGTTAAATATACCCACCCCAATACAAGAGATTAAATCCTTGGACACAGAAGATAAAATATATTTCAATTGTATTTAACATATGGTGCAGTTATTGCACGCTCACAGCTGTAAAATAAAGTAAGTAAGTGAGAATATAAACAGTTTCTTCTAGTTACGCTGACAGAAGAAACAAGAACCTGTACCTCATCTGGTTTGGACAGCATGGGAAAGATGGGGGGGGGCAACCAGAGCAGCTGCAAATAACTATGTCTGTTTCAAATTCAGAACAAATCATCTTCTTGCTGTAATTCCTGACAAATAATTTTGTTGTCCAACAATTTTTAGGTTGATCCCATCGGACTGCTGGGATAATCATCCTGACAGTGCAGATAACAGGATTGTGATCATAAACCTGAAGATTCAAGTACATTCACTATGGTTGAGTGACCACCAGCGTTATAAGAGAATGAGAATATTTTTCCCCGAAAAGACAACAGCACGGAGGGTGCATATGCAGAAAGTGAAACCTCTGAATTACAGAACAATGCATCATTTTTATTTTCGATCTGCCACGCGCTCCTTATCATTTCCCCCACATTCTGCCCACTAATCAAGGGAAGAAGGCTTGGCTGGTGCAACTGGTTCTGGATAGATCTATTTGTGGCTGTTGCTATTGCAGAAACAGCAAAACCGCCCTTTTTTTTTATAGCAGAATCTAGGCTCTGTCCCAAAATATAAGTGACTTGTTCTGAGAACAATTATTTTTATCTGCAGAGTGAAAGAACCTTTACTCCAGGCTAGTCTTGTGTGGAGCTATTCCAGTCATGTACGTGGAAGCGATGAAGAGAAGCACGCCTCTTCCCATTGTTTGGCCCTGGTTGGTACAATTCTGCCTTTTCCCCATGGAAGAGGAGAAATCAGGTGTTTAAGGAATATTATATAATTATATTAATATATATAATATCACGGAACTATGGAGCTGTTGTTCAGGTACGGTGAATTTTGCCTTTTGAAGCTGGTTTGTCTTCCGCAGGCAAAATAGGAAAAAAAATAGAAAATAGCTCCGAGTTGTTTGTCAATATAAAACACTCAGCTGATGAGATGTGCTAATCCACAACCAAACCCTGGTAATGGCCCAGGCTGACTCATGTCTAAGCCACCACCTTACTCCAAGGGTTTTATACGTGAGTGCACTCGAATCCTTGACAATACCGGCAATCTGAGCCAACTCTACAGTTAACCAGAGTCCTACATATCCGTGGCGAACAAAAAAATGATCCCCTTCCAAAAAGGTGAGGAATTTGACGTTAATGAAGGCACACCACAGCCTGCTAGGAGACACGCTAACCTAGCAGACGTGCCACATCATATCACTTGCAAACCAGCAGCCACGCGGGGCACGCACATTGATTGAGACTGCTGTGCAAAGGAGAAGGGGCTGTGAGTCTGGATTTACTTTCTTCCCCAAGGACCTCTCCAGGAACCAGCACCTTCTCCTTAAATATCTGCCACGTATTCCATGTAATTCTCTTTTACTATGAATACCTGGTAGGTCTTTTAATTTCTGTCCTACCGTTGCAAAGTGCTTTCCCCTTGTCCACTCTGCATTTTCACGTCGCTACTTGTCATCCTCAGGCCGCACAAGGTGCCCTCTTTAAAAGAACACAGGCAGCAACGGCGCTTAACACCAGAAGAGGTGGAAGTAAGTGACAGAAAAGGGTACCTGCTGTCCTGCAGTCTTAGCCAAGGGGCTCTGACGAGGGGTCCCCTTTGCTTCCATTTTCTCTGTGCTGCAGGCAGCCTGGTAGAGCAAACAGACCTCTCCTAACAAAGCTCCGCAGCTTCACTGGGTGCCCAAGCCTTTCTGGAAAAAGTTTGTTAAGTCAATGAGTAAACAGCTTTGTTCAGATTGCAACAAAAGTGCCTTGAGTCCAGCGAAAGCTCCTTACCTCCTTCCTTTGCAACCGCAAAGCTCACGCGACAGCACCCCTGTACTCCTGCTGCAGGGTTTATGTATTCCGTGTGCGTGGGAGAGAGTGCTCAGGGATTTGGGAAGGGGGAAGAGCCCAAACAAAGCATTTAAACGTAATTCCTTTGATGGTGCAGCTGCGAGAGGGCAACTATCCGAGGCTATTTTGCTGTGACGTTTCAGAGCCTGCACAGCTTTGCCGTCCTGCATTAAATATGCTTCAGAAGCAGCACAGAAATCACGTTTCCAAGGCCGGCCTCTCCTCAAGCCATCCCTCCCGTCTGCGGAGCAGACCTCTGCTCTACCTTCCCACACCAAACCAATCAATGCTTCATTTTCCCCCTTTCTTGTGACCCCATTTGTTTCCTCCCGTCTGTCCCAAACTTCCCATGCAGGAGATATTTCCTGACCCAACGGAGCAGTAAGAACGAGGCCTGCCTGCTTCGTGAGGAACCTGCACAGCAGCCCCGGAGGAGAAGTCGGGGCATTATGCCTGGAAACGGGGCACCCTGCTTCACTCCCAGCTCCCCCACAGGCCTGTGCACCCCCGTATGTTGCAGCTTGCGGGTGCAGACTTCATCCTGGTCTCCACAGTGCCAGGAGCACAGAGCAGCCGCCCCAGCAGCACCAGAACCGCGGTACCGCAGCCGCGCTGCTGCAGGCCCCAGGAATTCTGCGCACGGCGCTGTGCCGAACGGCTCGCCCGGAGCACTGCTGACTCCAGCGCGCCCGCACCACGGCTCTGCACTGAGAAGGTATCTCCCTGCTCTATCAAACAGGATGGAGGTACCTGCCCTGTCAAACAGGAACGACGGCACTACGTGACTTTACAGAGGATGTTTCCAGAACAAAACACGCTCCAGAGTCCCCTTCGCTGCCGTGTTCGCCCCTGCGAACCCGCAGCCCCTAGCTCACAAGCTGTTCAGCCCTTTCCCTCTAACGCTGGCTCAGTCAGTAGCTAAGGAGGCAAACAGGGCCAGGCTGGCGTCCGTGGACTGCAGCCGCTCAGATAAATGACCAGAGGCAAGGCAAGGCTTCAGCTACCTGCAGCGCTACGCCGTTGGGTCGCGATGGAGGTGGAGGCTGGGGAGAGGCAAGGGAGGTTTTTGCAGTTCCCTTTTCAGTTTTACCCTCCCTGTTCACTAACACACTTGGAAGTTTTCCAGGCTGATGTGCAGAAATCACTCTTCTGGAATAAACGCAATAGTTGAGCCTTTCCTCATAGGGCTAAACCATTCCGAAATGTAGCAAAGAAACGACCAGACAAGTATCTCCTCAACCGCCAGCGCCTCTAAGCAGCAGTGGTGTGACACGCCCGACGCGATCAGGGCCAAACTGAAACGCCCTCCCTCCCAAACCACCCGTTCCCATCGGCGCGGCCCAGCGCCTGGCTCCCTGGCCAGGCTCCCCGGTACCTCTGCACGCCGGGTATTTGCATCATCGCTACCAGCTCTGCGAAAACAAGAAACTTCTGTCGCGCTTGAAACCGCGTCTACGAGCGTCTAGAAAGGGGGAGGTGTGGGGAGGGAAGGAGTTACCTAGGAGCTCCAGGATTTTCTCCGACAGACTTGGTTCATTTTCTCTGAAGCTTCTGTGGTGTGGCGGGGTTTTTTTTTTTTTCCTTTCCCCCCTTTCGCCCCACTTCTCTCAATGGTCTGGTGCCCTCGGAGAGCCCAGGAGCAGACACCAGCTGGCCCTAGCAAAGGCCACATCCCCCACCGCCTGCGTTGTTCTCTGCGGCTCGGCTATATGGATCCCTTAATTGCATGCATGTCTTTCAGGCTATTCTCCATGCATGAGCTGTCAGCAAAACCTTGCTGGAAACACTGGAATTTCACATTTTTCATGGAGATTTTCCATATCAAATGGGCAGTTTTACATTTTCCATGAAATTCCTAATGACTACCAAAAAAAAAAATAATGCAGGCGCAGTGTTTGGAGGGAGTTGCTCAGCTTGCCTTCAGGCACCATTTGAGTCTTAAATGCTTGTGTGTGTGAATTTACTTAGCATATCATTTCAGGGATAGGATCGGAATATTTTTTTGTTGTTGCTGCAGATGACAGGAGAGAAGCATGCATTCATCCATTCATTCATAAACCCAACTTGTGGCACCGCACACTGGGGAAGGGATCTTTCGCATCGTTTTTAAAACAGAGAGAGTGCAAAGCCCTGTCAACTGACAATATCCATCCAAGCTGTCATTGCCAATCACTTGAATGGACTGCAGCAGAGAGTATTTTCCACAATGAGATACCAATGGGGGTGACCATTAGGTCAGGAATCTTATTTTCTCAGCTCACCAACCCCTGCAAATAAATTCTCACCGAAAGGAGAGAAAAGCCTCATTGATTTGACAGGCGATCAGACACCGCAGTTGTCATTTTCCCAGCAGTTGCTGGCATATTTTTGCCTGGTGTGCGAGATATGAATTTCCTGACTTAACCTATCAGGCTCTTAAAGGGATCATCCCTTTTTCATCTGCATCCCTGCGAAAAGTAGAACTCGCGGCACTAAGGCTGTTCTCAGCTTTGATGCATTATTAGCTGATTTACAACAAAGTTCACACAGGGGGTCTACTTTGTTGTTAATAGTCAGACATACTTCTTCGACCCACAGGAATGTGGGTTTCCCCCCTATCAATACCCATTTTAATTTGTAACACATTTTCACAATTCTTTTTAAATTTATTTTTATATATGAAGGCATCAAAACCAAACCAGAGAAGCTACGAGAGCAAGAAAAACTGCATTCTTCAGTGAAAGTCGTCACCTTTTCAGGTCTCTGTTCTTAGACACATACCCTGACTTTTCATAACTTTTTAAAATCATGCACTACTTTAAAAAAAATAAAAAAATCTTTATGCTGAATTCCAGCAAAGGGCCCAAATTTTGCTTGTGGTTCTACTGAAAGCAGGTTGGTCCTAGAAGACAAAGCATATCTTACACCATGCTACCCAAATCCACTTTACCTCTAAGAACTGTAGCTTGAAAATTCACGTTAGATTTGCTTAGGAGGCTTTAGGAGGGAATCTCTTAGCATCACCCAAAATAAGCTTATTTACTGCTGTAAAAACGAAGACTTCATAGAATCCTAGAATCGTTTAGGTTGGAAAAGACCCTAAAGTTCATCAAGTCCAACTGTTAACCTAACACTGCCAAGTCCCCCACTAACCCATGTCCCTAAGCACCACATCTACACATCTTTTAAATACCTCCAGGGATGGTGACTCAACCACTTCCCTGGGCAGCCTGTTCCAATGATTGACAAGCCTTTTGGTGAAGAAATTTTTCTTCATATCCGATCTAAACCTCCCCTGGCACAACTTGAGGCCATTTCCTCTTGTCCGATCACTTCTTACTTGGGAGAAGAGACCAACACCCGCCTGGCTACAAGACTCAAGCAGATCAATCCTCCTGCCCAACTTGGTGTCATCTGCAAACTTACTGAGGTTGCATTTGATCCCCTTATCCAGACCGTCGATAAAGATATTAAAGAGAACGGCCGCCCGTACTGAGCCCTGGGGAACACCACTTGTGACCAGCCGCCAGCTGGATGTA
>VWZZ01007013.1:648336-684378 GCA_013399095.1 Psophia crepitans | reverse complement strand
ATCTGCTCCATAACCTTCCAAGGCACTGAGGTCAGACTGACAGGCCTGTTGTTCCCCGGATCCTCCTTCCAGCCCTTCTTGTAGATGAACGTCACATTTCATAGAATCATGGAATCATTAAGTTTGGAAGAGACCTCAAGGATCATCCAGTCCAACCGTCCCCCCCCCACCTATTACCCACTAAACCATGTCCCTAAGTGCCAGATCCAACCTTTCTTTAAACACCCATAGGGACGGTGACTCCACCACCTCCTTGGGCAGCCCGTTCCAATGCCTGACCACCCTTTCCGAGAAGAAATTTCTCCTAAAACCTCTAGTTTGCTAACCTCTAGTCAACTGGGACCTCCCCGGTTAGCCAGGACTGATAAATGATGGAGAGTGGCTCAGTGAGCACTTCCACCATTACGCCCTCAGTAACCTTGGGTAGGTCCCATCCAGCCCCATAGCCTTGTGTGTGTCTAAGTGGTGTAGCAGGTCACTAACCCTTTCCCCTTGGATTACAGGGACATCATTCTGCTCCCCGTCCCTGTCTTCTAGCTCAAGGAGCTGGGTACCCGCAGATCACCTGGTCTTATTGCTAAAGACTGAGGCAAAGAAGGTGTTAAGTACCTCAGCCTGTTCCTCATCCTTTGGCTCTGTGTTTCCCCCCACATCCAATAAAAGATGGAGATTCTCCTTAGCCCTCCTCTTGTTGCTAATGTATTTATAGAAACATTTTTATTGTCTTTTACAGCAGCAGCCAGATTAAGTTCTGGTTGGCCCTTTCTAATTGGCTCCCTCATCAGCAGCGTCAGGAACCTCCTGGACTGTTACCTCTACTCTGTATTGCATTTCCAGCAGATGCCTGGCAAGCTGAAGTCCCTCACAAGAACAAGGGCTAGTGTCCACGAGACTTCTTCCAGCTACTTATAGAATATTTTGTCAGCCTCTGCATCGTGGCTGGGTGGTCCATAACAGCATCCCACCATGACACCTGCCTTGTTGGCCTTCCTCCCGATTCTTACCCACAAATCCTCCACCCTGTCACCACCATCATCAAGCTTGAGACAATCAAAACCCTCCCTAACACACAGGGCTACCCACCGCCCTTCCTTCCTCGCCTATCCCTCCTGCAGAGTTTATAGCCACCCATCGCAGCACTCCAGCTGTGAGTCATCCCACCACGTTTCCCTGATGGCATCTCTATCTTTTTCTAGCTGCACAAGAGCTTCCAGCTCCTGTTTGTTGCCCACGCTGTGTGTGTTGGTGCAGATGCACTTCAGCTGGATTATTGCTCCTGCCACTTTCTGGGGGAGAAGCCCTAACTCTTACGCGACCATTTTTGCAGGAAGGTTCTTCAGGAACATGGTCTGACCACAAGAAGAGCCTGGTCCCTCACTGAAAAAAAGCTAAGAGCCTGCAAGGATACAAGTCCTTGGTTTAACTGCCTTTTCACAGCAGGCATAGCAAGGATCGGCACCCGAGTTCCCCAGAGTGACATCTTCACTTTTTTTCATTAAAAACAAAAGTTTGGTATGCGGAAATTTTTTGACATCATGAGAAGCCCATCCCTGCCCAGTTCTAGGCACTTTCTGAAGAGCTCGTCACCTGCCTGAGCACAACTACTTCAGCCAGCCCAGATAACGATTTGCAAAACCCGTAATTCCATCCAGCCATCCTGTATTTAGTTCCCAGTAATGAAACTACGTTAGGTCTTGCTTAATCTATGGCATGATCATTACTCAGAAAAATAACAGTACCCACTAATACTGGAAGCATTTATGTCAACGTTTCAGTAGACTTTAAAAAATATTTTATATATTTAAAATATTTTAATCCCAATAATACATCTGTATTTACTATTGGGAGGAGAAACCGACCCAGTCAGAATGCTGCTTTACACGTATTCTACAGGATGGTCAGAATGCCATTAAAAATAGATGAAGAGTCAGGTAAAGCCTCATGTCTGTGCTTTACGCTTCCCGCCATACTTGCCCTAACATAAAGATGTTCCTGCCAATGTAGTTTGTCCAATAAGAATGAGGGGAAGGAGTTTTATGGTCGAATGTCTGAAAAATTGTAACATTATTTTGGTAAATTGACGGTTTGATAAACTTAGTATCAAATGTATTTTAGCATCTTGAGACCATTCTTTGTTAGCCAGTACTGTATATTTCCGTACTAGTCTTATCTTTGGAATACCTTGTTCCAGAAATTCTAGCAGCGTAATGAGGTGTGAGTCTGCCTCCAGGTAAGCCTGGCTGGCTTAAAATTTCTTCTTCTCTCATTCCTGATAAGTGCTCGAGTGCTGGAGACCACCAGTACGTCATTTTATTCCTTATACATCTACTAATTCTAGCTTTGCCATGTCCTTGCATACGCTGTGCAGCTACTCGGGCTGTGAGTGGTCTCGAGATCGGGCTGACTCTCTTGATTACTTTTTCTTTCCTCTGTGCAGCGTATGTGATAACCTCACCAACACATTCTTTTCAGATGCTGCTAATTCCCTGCCTTGATTTTACATCCAATGCTCCAATAAAATGTATGATTTTAGTTCATACGACAAAGCTTTGCGAGTCCTGACGATTCGGTAGGTATGAGAGACAAAGACATTCTAAATGCCAAGGAATATGGACTCAACGTTCAGAAATATTCTTAGAATAGTTAGTGGTGGATAAAATCCTGAAATTAATTTTCCCTGGGAAATCTCAAACCCTCAGGAGAAAAAAATAAGTTTTCCCTGTTGTTTGCAAAAGAAAAAAAGCATCTTCATCAAGCAATTTCAATAACCATTTTCAGACACTTCCACACTCTAGCAGTAAGGATTTTAAATGCAAGGAGACTCCTACTGTCCGTCAGGACTTTTTACTCTCCTGAAGTCCCTTTTTTTATTTTCCTCTGGCTGCTGTTAAGTTACTATTATCTTTCCTTCCCTGTAATAATGGGCTTAAGATCAAGTGAAACTGGAAATGGAAAGAACAGGGAAAGATGACAGACTTGAAGGGGTTTTATTGGAACTATGGGTTGCTCCTAAGGTCAGAATCAGTAAGTATAATTAGATTCCTGGCATTTACAACAAATGTAAAGCGACTCTGAGATCTCTTTTGTGTGCATGTAATTAAACATGCACTTTTACTGCCCTCTGCAGTACTGCAAAATGACTTTGATTCCAGCACATGAAAGCTGTTTGAAAGAGCAGGCGCAAACCTTCATCTCTATATTGCACTCATATTTCTGAAAACAAAGCATTTTTTCCCCCGAAGAAATGGAATAGCCCCTTTCTAAGGAAACATAAAGGAGAACGTTGTTTTTAACCGTGATTAGAGCCAGGCCAGTACCTCCCAGGAACTTTCTCAATAGAACCTTGAATAGACAGAAAGCTCCCAGCATAGCCGGCTGAACCCCAGTTTAACCCACAAAGTAAGTTCCAACTTTCCACTTAAAACTCAGTTATTTCTCAGCACTTTCTGGATAAATTAGTTTGCTCTTCTGCTTAAACACAATCCAAGGGATTCCAAAGGATGAATAGCGCCAGTAGTCCAAAAATACAGGGGGGGGCCAGAAGTGACAGATGTTAGATCTTGATTCCTTGCATGTTTTGTATTTAGGTGCTACCCAGATGCCACAAAATTAAATGCTACATGCATAGAATAAATTCTGCTCAGCAATACCGCTTTCTCTCCTAACCAATTTAAAGTGTACACACTACATGCTAGCTACATTGTTTTCTTTGCAAATAAAATAGATTTTTGATACTTCCCAAAGCAACTTCAATCTCTTTAAGTATTTATATAATATTTTGCCAAAATTATCCCTGTTTATCAGGAAGCACTCAAAAAGGAATTCTTAACCAGTTATTAACCAATCTTCTCACATTTTGAGAAACGATACAGAAGAAGAAACACAGAAGAGTAAGAACTTCCAGTAAGTTCAGAATTCTTTCAAAAGGGCTCTTTTACCAGTCCAGTTTTGCTGAAGAAATGCTCGATCCCCCGGCTGACTTCCACACAGATCCATACTCAAGCGCACATAGTTGCTCTGTGTATGCCTTGCCTCCGTACCAGGCGTTTTATCTGCATTAGCGACAGGACAAAGCAGATAATCCTGAAAAATAACTGCAGTAAATAGTTATTGAATGGTATTTTTGACTGAAAAATGGATTCAAGGCACAAAGATGGTTTTAGCTTGGCTTCCTTGAAGAGGCTCAAGTTGTTGTAGTGTCAAGTCTTTTTCAAAACGTTTGTCCTGCCCACTCCAATTTTTGAACTAGTTTTCCAGGTATTTAACAAAAAGGTACACATGCTCCTTAAAGCTTCATGTGACAACAACTAAGTCATGAAGGAAGACCCAACTAATGCCCAAGCAAAGGAAAAGTTGGGACTGCTTCGCTCTTAAAACCTGCTCCCCATCCCAGCACATGCATACCAACTATCCATTCAAAACAGATGGAGCTTTAAATTCGCCATCGTGAAGCCTCCCGTCAGTTAGCCAGGCATGGTACAAAGGATGCTGAAAGAGGACAAGACTTGGTGTGAAGGGAGTAAAAGAAACATAAAACAGAAGGCACAAATCCATAAAAAGTGGGGCTGACAGGTTCTGCTGCCTACATAACAACCTGTTCATTTTTATTTTTAAAAGAATTTAACCTAAGAAGTCCAACGTTTCACAGCGGTACTTGTCAGTTCTCCATCTGAAGCAAACTCCACTGTATGCAGCTGTGCACAACTGAACATATGGATGTGGTTTTTCCATAAGGTTAGTCTGTATCCAGGCATTAACCAAACGGGTGAGGTTATCCCACATTTAACCACTAGAGGGCTTTATTCGATTGCAAAAAAGTTCTTTTTCAACTCGGTGTTCAGCACCTTTGAAGAAACATCCGAACTCAAGACATGAGTACTCTCTTTAAACAAAATCCTGAAGTTCTCCAAGTAGTGGAAGCAAAGGGGAATAATTTGTAGGATTAAAGACACTACTGCGGATGAGCAGCTGTTTCAGGATAAAGTCAAAAATCTGAGCCTGTTTCCCAAACAGCTACTGAACACAGACCAGCTACATTTCTGGGCTGTAACGTTTTACCAACACACACCTAGCTCCTGGGTGAGCACGCTTGCTGAACAGCAGACTTGAAGAACTGAAGAACATCCGTGGTTTGCTTTTAATGAAGTCAGCAGAAGTGAGTTATCTGTAAGCCAGCGGAAGCGCATTAGCAGAAAAGAAAACAGGAATAAATGAGCACAGAAAAAGGAACAGTAACATAGGACCTTACACTCTTGAAGCAGAAGCAACACAGCTCAGCTCTGAAAGGTGACAGGAGGGAAGGTGGAGCCAAGGGAGCGCAGCACAGTGATCTCCACCCACGGGGCAGGTGGCTGTGTGGGAAGGTGCAATACTCAGAGGGCAGGCTGCATCCAACGCTGACAGCAAGAGCATACCCCACGGCCTGTGCTGAAAATCTTAGCTTAGTAGCAAGTTAGTTGGCTGAGTCTCAAATTATATGTAAGTTTATGGCCTAACCACTGAGACGTTAATCTGCAGAAATCTAAAAGCATCTCAAGACATTTGCTGAAGTAGAAGTCTTTGTTGTACGTGCCATTGTATCAGAAAAGTACCAGTCTCAGTTGTTTGCCTGGTATCTTTCTACTCTGCATAGGCATTATGGTTCTTCATGATGTTTTCCCCACGTTCGCCCAGACCCAACTCTTTTGGTCAGAGAAAGACTCCTACATTTCCTCCTCCAGTACAGATTCCAGAGAACACACATCACAAAGTCATGAGGACTGTCACAGAGAACCCAAATTACACAAAATTTGAGTGGGGCTGTGGATGGTTGGGGGTTTTTTTTGCCTTTTTTTTTTTTTTTGAGTTTGTTCCTGGGTTGGGGTTTTTAATAGTATTTGTTCATCTATTATTTTCTCACTAAGAACCTTATTAACATTTGCAGATACCACACCTAGATACCTTCTGAAATTTATTTTTTGGGGGGGGAAGTTATGGAAAAAGCTTAATAAAAACTGATTTTCACATACAAGTCCATTTTTTTCAGACTAGTAGAGTAACAAGTTTGCGTGCAGTAAGCTCCGAAATGTACGCACCTCCTCTAGCTGTCTCAGTGGATAATTATTGGGTTCAATGTTCTTATTTAGAGACCAGGTGTATGTAACCTTACCGTTTGGAAGCCTCTAAATCTTCTGCATATTCCCCTGGATCCAACGTGCTTGGCTAGCTAGAGTGGCGTAGAAAAGCCAATTCACTGATCACCTAATCACCGCATAGCCATTCCAGCAGACCACCACCAAACTAGACAGCCTGAGTATCACCACTCACTGCAGTAAGTGTATAAGCAGCACAAGCACCTGGCATCTGATAACACACAAACTGTGACACATGTAAGCGTCAGGTACTAACCTGCACTTCAATGTTATGAAGACAACATCAGGTTGACACAAAATACTAGTTTCCAGGTATGCAAAATGTAGTTTTCTACAGAAATCTTGCCTTACTCATTTCACACTGGGTAAAAACACCACATCATTTAACATTAATATTTTATTCTTGCCTAATGTTCAGCTGTGTGAACTATTTGTAACTTAAGACATGAATAGTTTTACGTTACTCATTACTAACCTTTAAACATTCAGAAGTGACACGTTCTCAAAAAAACCCACTTATGAAAATAGTTTAGTAGCATCATTTACTAATGGTAAAGTGGCAGAGAGGGAACTCTTAAGCTTTAAGTGGCTGACTCAGGTCAGATGCATTAACCATTAAAAAAAACCTGATAATAAGTGGCCATGACTTGAAAAAGTGTTCCCAAGTGGATTAATATGCAGGCTGTCAGGCGTATCATCAAAGCTAAAACCCAAGATACTCAGAATAGTTACTGTGCTACTGGGAAGTCTGGTTTAAACTCCTTTCAGCCATTATGTAGAAGCCTGAAGTAAAGGCATCAAGCGATTCTAGTTAGACGTGGAAGAGTTTGGCTTGACCTTAAGCTCACTTTTATTCAAAGGGATATAGGAAAAACAGTTGCAAAGCAAACTGCGGCTCAAGAGGTATTGCACAACAAAACCACTAAACAACCACCAGAGACAGCACAGCTGAAAACTCGACATAAAGAAACTGATCTGGGGAGGGCAGAGAGAGGGCTTACTCCAGGTTGTAAGCAAGACAAGCTACCACTTTTGCTGTTCTAAGAGTTTTTCTAGAGAACAGAACTTGGTAATCAGCTAATGGACATCTACTAAACCAAACTGCTTCTAAGGAGTCTGCAAATGGACAACAACAGGCTTACCCATTGTAACTAACTCAAATTCACTCAGTGGCCTGCACGCAACTAAATGGTCTTAAGGTCTCCCTAAAGTCAGAGGATGGTGCTAACACACACACGCTAGCCTAGAATCAGTCTCAGATACATGGCTTTCAGTATTTTCCTGCATTTCGTCACCCACAGAACACCACTAGTAGGAAATGAAGTCGAAGAGTCGTAAGTAGATGCAATTCCATTTATTTTCCAGCCACATCCCATACAAAAGCAACAGAAACATTAACTGCTTTCAGCAGAAAGTCTGTACAGCGTTACCATTTACAACAGTTTTACATTTAAAATCAGCAAATTAAAAAGAATCAAGCACTTTCCCTAGACATTGTTTTCTTGACTGTATTAACAAATGACTCATGACTATTTACAAATTTCAAAGTCAGGCTACTGTTTCTTAAAGCAATATTGCCTGGGTTTTACCATACTGAGCTCCAATTTCTTGAGAGTATTTAGTTTCCAATTGTTTCTGAAGCATTTTTAAAAATAATCTTTTTTTTTAAAGGGAAGGCAGTTAATCTTACAGTAACTAACTGCAGTAGATGACTTTACTAGTGCTAATCAGCAGTATGGTTTAGCTACCACCTGTATTGCATCAAGTCAGATCTTTGTAGAAGAGCCAGAAGGAAAAGCAAGGTAACATATGGATGCTTAAAAATATCTCCCTACTTTGCTCTTCATCTGCAAGTGGACACAATGTGGGGGGGAAAATCAGTATGATCTTGCTGAACTACACAAAATTACTTGAGGATAGCACTGCCTTTAGCTATTTTTTCTATTGAAAGGTTTTTATAAAAAAATCTGATATACATAAATTAAATGTTAAAAAGAAGTCACACAACTTAAAATTGTATTTTTACACAAGTTTGGTCCAGAGAATAGAGACCAACCACAACTCAGAAAACAGTCTTCAACTTTGCTTAAACCTTCTTAATATTTTATGAATCAAGCTAACCTCTCAAATTTAAAATAAAGTTCTAAAACAGTTTGCAAGAGACTTTAACTCACAGTATCGAAATCTTTAAGTGGCTCACTCAAACACACTTCCAAGTCAAATTCACCTTCTGCTTCATAGTCAACATGTCTAACTTTGGTGGGAGTGCCAGAACAGGTATCCTGGAATAAAAAGTCAGTTAATAATTAGCAGTTCAATAAAGGTTTAATTAGGCAGTAATTCATTTAGACCACACTGTAACAGAGGCTTACAAACTTTTAAAGGTTAGTCTCAAGGTTGAAGAGACTTAAATGAAGGCTTCTGCCCATTCAACCACATTCTAAAATTTCTTGCAAATGTTTTAAGGATCTCTGTATGCCTACATGAAAACATTACACACAGTCAATATTCATCAGAGAAATCAATCCAGTAAGAAAAACATTACTGGATCTTTACTGCAGGTTACTGCTCAGCTGTACTAAATGCCTTCCGCATACAAAAAGAGCCCACTTCAAAGTCTGCGTGCGCCAAGAAAGTTACATCCTGTTTTAACCTCAGATACTGCGATCTAAAGTAGTATTTCCACTATACATCACAGTTAGTAACTGACATGCTTTGAACAGATAAATTTTCTCCTGCAGACTATGAAAAGTGAGATACTTGTCATTTGAGATGGTCATTTAAGTTCTAACTCTCTGAACTCAGACTGCAGACAGATTTTGGCCATAGCTGGGAAAACGTCTAAATTTCAGGATTGCTTAGCTTTATAAACAGTCCCCAAACACAGCAGATCATAGAATTTCTCATGTATTCAGGCTACTCTGGATATAAATCTAAGTAATGGACTGATTATTAACAAATATTTACACAAATGACAGATATGCTTACATCATTATCTTGACAGCTCGTTTGAGATTCAGTAGAATTGCTTCCAACAGATTCTGTCTCCATCTCACCGAGGTCAACAGGAGTACTGTAAAATATATTAAGACAAATTCAGTTTTCCAGTAGTAAGTTGCACTTTGTAGTTGCAGTTCTGAAAATGACGTCCAAACAAGAGCAGACACCTACAGGCATTATAGGGACAAACTGCGGAGACCGAACAGAACAGCAGGTCAACTCAAAACAGCCAAAATGGCCAAGGACTAAAGATTGAAGTCTTGAGATTGAATATGGCAACTGACCAAAAGACAAATACCCAACACTCCAACAATGCCTCAACACAAATGAGGACAAATGTTGCTGCCCAGGGAGGTGGTGGAGTCACCGTCCCTGTGGGTGTTTAAGGAAAAGTTAGACGCGGTACTGAAGGACATGGTTTAGTGGTTAATAGGTGGGGGGGACGGTTGGACTGGATGATCCTTGAGGTCTCTTCCAACCTTAATGATTCTATGAAAAGCAAGGCTTTTTTTTTTTTTTGAGACAAGGTTTTCATCAACTTGTTTTGCAACATAAGATTTAATATCCACTGTAGGCACAAGTAGACCCTGAAGACAGAGTAGTGTTTCAACACCAATGTACACGGTAGACTGCAGGCTGAAATACCAACTCCCCTCACCATTACAAGTAAAAGGAAGCTAAAAGTAAGCCCTTGCTTTTAGATCCCATTGCTCCATACTAGTCTTAAAATCAGCACCACTATTAGTAGTTTATTACTACAAAACTTTCCTGAGGAACTAGTTAAATCTGTGTACCTGTAGTACCACGGTTTTATTTTGGATGTTCCCTGCTTAACCTCATTGCTTTCTACAGAGGAAAGCAACTACTTGCGTTACTCTACGTCTTCTTGAGCAGAATACCACAGTAGCTCGGACTGTGAACGCTTGGAGCCCACACTTTTAATTTAACAGCACCTTGATATGATTTTACAAGTAATTCTTTCCTCCTCTGCTCAAGAAACAAGAATATATATCACTGTTCTTTAACTAGCACGTGAGAAGGCTATGAGGCAGGTTCTTGTACACTGTACAGGTCGAAGCTCAATATTCGTGAGACGTGGCAATTAGTAAGGACTCTCCAGCACTGCTTCTAGCACAGAGCAGATCTGCAGACTGCTTGGAATGAATCAGCTTGCCTTGATGGTACGATATTTTCTTTTCTAGAGCACCGCAGAATGAGCTCCGATTTCACCCAGTAGACATACATTAAAGTAGTGAGGGATTACCATGTACACCCTTGCGAGGACACTGGGTAAGTCTAGTCTCACCAATTAGATCCAAAAACCTGTTACGTATTTTGTCCGAGAAGGAACTGAATAGCACTAAGCGCAGACAAGTAACTAATGAAAACATTCAGCAATCACTGACTTGTCTCAGAAAGGGCCATGCTGTTTTGGGTGGGCTTTGTCTTGGTTTTGCCATGAGATTTTTACACGTTAATTTCTATAAAGGTATCTTGAATACTCTATACATACATTTCTTGCAGATCACATCCATCTTCAGTAGGTGGATCCCAGGAATGCAGTGCAACTTTCCATAGTTTAATTTGCTGGTCCCATGACCTACGGCTGTACTTCTTAAATTTATTTGGAGTTCTGGGATGAACTCCTGGTATACGATGGCATCTATTCAGATACGAGGCATGAAAAATTCATTAATGCTTTTCACACAGACATATCACATAGCTTTGTTAAGACTGATTTACATTAAGACTGACTGCCTGCTACACAGATGTTGCTAGATTGTAATGAGTCTAAGCAATTACATTATTTATGAAAAAAGACTACATGCAGTTCCAGCAGTCAAGTAAAAAGCTGTGATCTCCACATGAACATTTTAAGTTTTCTGTTTTCAAGTCAAATGAAAAAAAAAAAATGAAAAGAAAAAAAAATTAATCTTAGGTCCGAAAACATCAACATGAAATTTCTGCATGTAACATACTCCAAACTTAGGAGTAACTGTAGTCCGTTTGGGCTTTTTGTTTACTAATGAGAAAACTAACTGCAGATAGCAGTTTCATTTCTTCTAGCTGACAAGCACAACCAAAAGAACTTTCACTTCCACTTCTTCAGTGAAAGTTTGAAGGGATGTTCCTCACTTACCAACAATTTTAAAAAAAGTAATCCACATCTCATGTGATTGTTAGTGTCACTTATCTGTTAAAAAGTGTCCTTGAAGGTTTAATTTGTAGATGCTTTCTATGTGAATGCCCAGTTTAGCATGCTAACATGCTTACAAAGAATAGGTATGATGAACATTTAGCTTTCCAGAAACAAAAGCAGCTTACCTAGGAACTTCTTTAATATATCTATCATATGCAATTGTGTTTTTTCCATAGTTTATCTGTTTTTGTCTTCTCATCAAAACCACTTCATCTGTCTCAAGTTCTACAGTCACAGCAGACTCCTTTGAATCAGAACTAAAGAAAAAAAACATGGTAGATTTGGGACTACTAGAAAAAAAGCAATACTCAAAACCAAACCCACGTGTAGAAGATTATAAAGAAACACATTAAAAGTTTTCAAACGAATGCTTGGGATGTTACTGAACTACAATGTTGAAACAGACTTAAGATGAACCACTTCAAACTGCACATTTTCAGAAGCAACATGGTACATTTGAAAATTTAGACCTGTTGTCAGGATTTTCCTCAGCTAAGCTAAAAATTTAACCTACCTTCCAGAGGAGGACTTCCTTTCTCTTGAAAATTCATTGATCAGAAGCTTTCTTCTGTATCTGAAAGAATTCAAATCAGTATTAAGAACATAAAAACACAAAGAGAACACGTAAGGCTGCACAGTTGATTTTACTTCTCAGCTAAGCAGCAGTCTCTAAGAAATCAACCCAGAATTCCAACCTTTCCGCTATGGAATGAATGTTTCGGTTTTCTCCTAAAAAGAATAAATCTGGTAACTTTCTTAATTCTTTTCCCTAAAGATCTTTTTATAGCAATGATATGCAAACCCAGTAATTAGTGAAAGGATTCAAAGTAATTCAATTTAAGAGATTCAGGAAAGGTTTCTTCCAAAGGGAGGTATTTAGGGATACCCATCAACTCTCCAGAAAGTATGCTATGTCACTCCTGCAGGACGTAAGCCAAAGCTGACCGAAAAGCAGCAGACAAGAAGCTAAGGTTGGTCTGTTTGTACTACAATGGTGAAATTAAAAATAAAATAGATTCTACAAGACAACTACCATTTCTCCTCCTTTCCCCACTCCATCTGAAACACCTACGGGTAGTACCTTGCAATTTCTTTGTTAACACTGGTCCTCATTTCATCTTCTTCTACTGCGGTTCCCCAATCTGAACACCGGGAAAGGGGTCCGGGGCCTTCTGGTGTTGTAAAACTAGAAAGAAAGGAAGAGGCAAAAAAAGCCTCTAGATTAAAACTTGATTTTACTGTATTTCTCACCCCATGCCCAGCGTCTCCCCATTCACAGCTTGATAGCTATTTAATATAGTTATAGTACCCACAATGGCTGTGAAAGTCTTGGTTTGTTCTGTTAAAATGTAATCTTTATAAAATAAAGCAAAATTCTAGAGTTCCACCTTGAGGTTGTGTGATTTAGGGTCAGTATGTTGTTTTTGGTTGGTTTGTTTTTTTTTTCTTATACACTTTATGTTGATCTCTACAGAAACAAACCACTGTAGCATGTGACCTAGCCTACACTCTCAATAACTCTAAGATGGTGTCCTTTAGAAAATGGTATGTGAAATAGCAGCTTTATTCACTTATTTTCACTCCACTGAGTTCACAAATATTCATTCTTTCATGACTGCAGACTCATTAGCTATGTGAGATAAAAGTTAGAACACAGAATTAAACTGTGCAGCTAATTAAACTTACATGACAGCACCATGACTTTCTCCATGTGAAAATATACCCAGTAGAGAAGGCACAAAAAAAAGCAGTCATTTTTTAGCTAGTAAACCGAGATTTGCTATGACTTTACAAACTGGATTAGTAGATTCAGACGTTTGCAGGAATAAGTTTATATCCCTTCCCTGCCAACAGTAGTTGCCTACTTTCAGATTATCCAATGTGTTTTCCAGTTTCTATCCTCCTGGTGTCCGATTTTCCTAAAGTATGAACTCAAATCCGTACCTTACAGAGCAGAGCTTTTCCAGTAGATCTGGAAACATGCTGATGACTTACCAGGATTCTGCGCAAAGAAATCCCTTGAAGTCAGGGAATTAGATCCGTCTGCACAAAAATCAGTTCCAACTCCCTCCTGGCTCCCAGCTCAGAAATCGTCTTGAATTATTTTGAAGTTTTTGTTAAATTCAAACGAAAAGGTATTTTTAGATGAAACCCAGTTACCTACTCAAAAAAAATTTAAAAATCCATAGCAAAAAGTACAGGTCCCTCAGCAAACATCTGTTTGGCCTCCAAGGACTTTTACGTTTGCTTATATCAATTTTTAACTTTGCTAAAAATACAGGCTGCATTCAAATATTGCTGTCCCATGGCAGAGAATAGCGCAATCTCAGATAGTACCCAGTTAGTCCCACCATCTGAGCTTTTTCCTCAACACCATGTCACACCTTTCTGTACTTGTTTGTTTCTGTACCTGTGGAGGCAGAGCATTAGGGAGAATCTGGGAGCATCTACAGCTCTTTCTTTTGTTTAATTTGCTCTGTGACAGTACTGGTGCCAGACATACTAAGCTTAGCTGTCTTTCCTTAGACGTCCACGTGCCATTTCACACTTCGTGAGAAGCTCTGGTGCTGGGACTGGAAATGGTGCTCAAACTCTGCCACAGAAAAACTGCCCCCTCCCCACAACCAATCTCTTGTATAGCCCTGCCTCCATCCTGATCCTCTTTCCATTTGACCGTTTTATTTTGACAACGTTGAACTGGCATAAACAACATTAGGAAGAGAACAACTTCAGTCAGAGCTGAATCCAAATTAAATGAGAAAGAGCGCCTGCTCAATTCAGTACTGGAAGACACACAAAAGCATTGCTTATTTAGGGTGAAACCGATGAAGAAAGATTCATCTTTGTACTCCTATTCAAACACGCTTCCTGAAATTGTCATTTAGAGTGGATATCATAATTTGTGCCACTGACCAGTGTCTTCCCTGCTTATTATCAGCAAAGATGTGTAGTTACAGGGCACCACCCGTTTCATTCCAGATTAGAAATCCAGATTCAATCAGCGGGGCTGCAGGCCTCAGCTCCCACCCACTGATAAAAGACACTAAAGGGACCAGAGCATGAGCAGCTCAGATGTACACAGCGACATCAAATAAGGCACTTGGACTAAACTGAAGTTCACCTGTGCTGAGGAATGGTAAGGAAGGCAGTGAGCAGCAGTATGAACAGCGTGACCTCAGGACTGGGCCTCGCCACATGTGTTGGCATACTCAGGGCTAACTTCTCGAGATAGTCTGCACTGCCTTCAGAAATATGAAGATTTCTACTTCTTGGGTTTTTAATTTGTCATCTCGTTTAATTTTACCACAGCAGCCTATATCCACAAACATAACTGGCTTATGCAATTATTGCTTCGGGATAAGCAGTAGTAAGCAAGCATGAAACGGGGGACAGAAAATGATAAAGAATATAATTTAAGACATAAGAGAAGTAAGAAGCGACTCTGAGATCAGACCACTGCACTAGATTATTTTCCCCCCTTTAAGACCCAGCTATTTACGGTTGATGAGTGGTTTAGTGATAGGCAGGGCTTGAAAAAACAGGGTACAACAGTCAGTTCAGCAGCTCCCGATGAACAAAAGAGCAGCGAGTAGTTTCTCCTGCCAGCACTGCTTACCTGTCCAGCCTGTTGTCAGACGACTTGTACTGGTTTTCCTCAAAAAGGGAGGAATCGGATTCGTTCTGCTTTCTCCGCTTCCCATCTGCGCCACGCTTCCTTCCTTGGGACCAGCGAGGCGGCGGCTGTGGGCTGGCAGCAGAGAGATCAAAGGCAACGTGAGTGTGCTGGGCGGTTTTATTTCAGTAACCTCTCAGAACGACCGTCGCATGCAGGCATCAGAGCCTGGCTACGGACTGCACTGCAAGAAACCCAGCCGCGCCACCCGCGCTGGTGCGGGCCTCAGCGTCCCTCAGAGGACACTCGGCAGCCACCGGCCCTGCAGCCTGCCCCTCCCCGCCCGCCCCTGCAGGCCCCTGGGGGGGGGAGCTGNCCGCCGCTCCGCCACCGGGGAGAAGGGCGGGATCAACACCGGTAGCGCTCGCTTCAGCCCGCCGCGGCCCTACCTGCTCTTCGTGCCGCCGTGCGGGCTCCTCTGGCGGAAGGACATGGCGCGGGGTATCCTCGGGAGGGCTGGGGGGGGAACCGGGCGGCGAGGGGAGCGGAGCGGCCTGCGAGGGAGAGCGGCCTGGCTTCCCGTTCAGCCCCTTCGCATCTCCCGCCGGCGCTGACTGACACCGCCCGCCCCGCCTCCCCGTGGGGCGCCTGCGCAGGGTCCTCCATGCGGACAGGTACGCGGGGGGGGGAGAAGAGGGGAGAGGAGGGAAAGCGCCGCCGCCAACCCGCGTCCTCTCCCCGCCCGCCTCACCGAGCCCTCCTCGCTGCTGGCCGCGGAGCAAACGCGCTCCCCGCTGCGGCGGCCCCGGCTCCAAGGACACTTTCCATACACCACCCCCCGCCGGTGTAATGGTTTAGCCCGCTGCCCCCGGCCCCGCCCCGGGGCGTGTTGGCGGGAGAATCAAGCGCGGCGGCGGGCGGTTTTGGCGCGCACGGGCTTGGGGCGGGGCGAGGGGGCTGCACCGCGGCAGCCTGCGAGGGAAAACAGCAAAAAGTAGCCAAAACGAAAGAAAAAATACAGGTTCCGGAGATTTAAAGATGAAGGACCGCGGCCATCCGCACGGCTACCTACCCCCCGGGCACGCGGCTTCCCAACAGACAGGTCAAAACCTGCGGCCGACTGTTACGACATAGGTTTATATTTCATTACACGGCATGGCATTAAATAATACTCCATGTCAATATGGAATGCGGCTGGATAGCACTGTGAGGTCGCTGTGCTTTGGGAGGTGGAGTTTCCAGGTTGCGCACGTACCGTGTCTCCAGCCAGATCCTTTTCACCCGTGAGACCTCGCAGACACGGACCTTTTACAACATTAACTCAGAAACAAGCTGGAGCACTCCTACGGCAGAACATCAGCACAGCTTTAAATAAAAATACCTTTCCAGCCCTCGTGGACCAAGGGGCAGTGGGACGCTTCACAGAGTGACGCACACAGCCTGGGCAGCGTTTTCTTCCAGCCTCGGTGCTGCTGCTTGGGCGCTGGACGCAGCTTCGCAGCGACAAGGGCACAGGTGGTAAAGCTGCAAAACCAACCGTACTTGTACAAAAATCAAGTTACTTCTAGGTCAAGTGATTTTCTCTCCAACAAGCAAGCAAGCATTCATATTTAAAAGGGCATTGGATTGTTTTTGGAAGGTAATATAAACTTCTGCAGGTTTGGTATTCAAAACGTGATACAGGAGCAATGAGAAAGGGATGCTTCTCCTGTTGTAGACCCAAATTAATTGTCTTCCTTTTTTTCAAGAGGCATTTTTCTTGCTTCTCAGACCAGCAAACTTATTGAGTGTTGTCAGACTAAGGTTAAAGCAAGCAGAGATAAAATATCAATTTAATAAAATTTATTTGCATCAGTAAACTATAAAGCATGGGGAATAACACTGTTCTCAAAGTAAACTTTTTTTTTTGTTCTAGAATTCAGTTTCTAAGGTATGCAGTTAGCACTGAGAGTCGTTACTTATGTATTATATTTCTGCTTGTTCAGATGCAGCCTACATATTCTGACTCAGCTCCACGGGAAATAGTCTGTTTGCAGCACACTACAACAATCCCCATTACGGTGCCTCAACCAAAACCTTAAAAATCACAAAAAAGCGCCTCCTGCATCAGTTCACAGGAGCCACACGCGAGAGGCGAAAGCCGGCGGTTGGGACGGTCGTCCCTTTTTGCTCCGACAAAACCCCCAGCCTATTTCATGAAACTCATCCCTTCCCAGCACACCTCAGCGATACTCCTTCATCCTGTACTTTCTGGTCATAAGTTTTCTGCTGTCAAAAAGTAAGTTCTGAAGAACTACAGGCTTAGTAAGAGCTATTGTCACCTACAGCCACAGTGACTCTTGCTTGCCATAGAAGCTGGCGCGGTTTTGCATTAATTCTTTCTTCTAACCACGTCTCGCCTGTGTGTCGTGACCTGAAGCATCTGTAGCACCCAGCTGGCCTCCTCACTGCTGGCGTTCGGTTACCTCCTGCAGCGTACAGTTCATTCCTTTTCACTGCCCATATCTTCACTGCCTCTTAAAAAATTACCGCTGTATGACAGCTATGAGAATGGAAGTTCAAAAAAACAACCCAGAGCAGAATTATAGTCATGGTGTGAGGATACAGAAAATAGGATTTTAAACTTAGTTTTAGCAAGCTTTCTTCTGGATCATGCCTGGTTGGTATGACAGTCTACACTTTTACTGGACCAGCCTCACCTTTCTCTCGCAGGCAGCAGAAAGCCAGCAAGCCTCAGCTCTGGTTATCCAGCAGGGTTAGGCATTCATTCCTCACGTGGCTCAATGCGAGGTAATTGCATGGAGTCAGTACAAGGAAGTTACTGAGCTCTGAAACAACACAAGAATTCTGCAGGTTTCACCAGCAAAGCTTTCTAGGGCAGGCGTGGCCTTAGTCCAAAATACTTCTTATGTTATAAAGGAATATGGGACTATTTGTAAAGCTGCAATTAGATTTTTTTTTTTTTCCCCTTTAACTTACACATTTGTTTAATAAGGCTGCAACAACCACTGCAGTTCTGAAGAATCTCTGCTCTTCGGCTCACTCACAGACCGGACACTGAAACAGCAGCAAGGGAAAATGTAACTGTGAGCCGAGCAGGCACAGAGCAGCCCTGCAGCAGGTATTTGCCAGATTAACGAGCATAAACGCAGCTCCCAACAAACCTGGGTGAAGTGAACCTAGCAGTCATTATCACAACAGGCTGCATTTGAGTAACACTTGCAAGATCAGCAATAAAATACATTTGATGGATGGCAGAAGTAGCAAATGAAATTTGTTTTGCTGCTGCTTTTCTTGAATACTTTTTTATTTTAAGCAGCTTAACACAAAAGCAATTACCAAAGCCCAACAAAATTTTTTAGAGCGCCTTTCTGAGTGCATATTAACAGGTGGTGTTTTGTTGTGGGTTTGCTTTTTATTTATGACAATACTTCATGCGTAGCAACATTGAAGCGTTTGTAAGAGGGAGAATTTGCAACTCTACTGTGGAAACAAACTACTGGCTTCACAAACTACAACTTCCTCATGATTTACAGCAATGAAAGTGAAAGACACCCGCCCCTCTGACTTGTGTTTTGGTCACCATTTACATAGATTCAGAGCTCTTGCTGTCCACAAGGTGAGTTGAAAGGACAGAGTTACCAGCACAATGGGCGGCAGTACACACCTTCATGTGATAGGAAGAAGGAATTATCCAAAGAGTGTAACTGCAGCTGAAACAAATATGTTGCTTTGGATCCACAGTATTTAACGTAATTGTCATCAGAGGAACAGCACCTGCAATATGCAATACATACCTTAGTCTTTCTGCCTCTTCTTCACCACACGCTCCCATTAATTCCATGTTTCTAGTCTCAAATCCTGAGTAACTCCAGGAACACATCTGTTTCTTCCTGTTTCCTGATTAATCTTTTCAGGAGAGTTGAACAGAATGGCCTACAGGAACATCAAAGCTGGTAAATAACCAGGCAGCCCTTCCGTCCCCTCTTTGGTTTGCAGATATAAAAAGGGGCTTTCCCCAAGGCTATGCAAAACCATACAGCAAGGTATCTACAGCTGCTTTTAACTGGGGGCCTAAGTGGAAGGGTAAGAAGGCAGAGGTCAGATCAGGGTCCCAGATCATTAGAGTAAAGGTTGCTGAATTTTCTTCTGCCAGAGATCACTGCAGTATTATACATGTGGCCTTGAAGGCCAAGCAGAAGCACCTGCTCAGTGAAGCTCAGGATTGCTCAGATGTGTGAAGCTTCCTAGTGATCTCACAAAGCTCGTTGTACATTATCACGTTAAAAGCAGGAGAAATTCACACTGTTTTTCCCAAAAAGGCACAGATATTAATCAGCCACTTGGCCGAGTATTTTTTTTGCAAAGCTGTGGCAGGCGACGGAAGGATGAACATACAGACACACCAACTTCCCAGCGGAACTAACAGCTTCAGAAGGGGAAAGACCGCTGCGACGGCAGCTGCGCCAGTCCAGACCAAGAGTCTTCAGCCAATCATTTGCAATGGCTTTTAGAAACAGAACAGTTTGAAATCTCAGCAGCTGGCTTGCTTTTTACTATTTATTTTGCATTATTTTGTTTCACTTTTTGATGGCTTTGCACTTTCTTTTCCCCTTTTGTGAATGCACTGAATTAAATTCTTTCACTTCTACAAATTGCATCTGCATTCTGATTGTATGTGTGTACCTTAAAGACTCCTGCTAAGTATGTGTTTGAAAACAGTGCTTTAGCAGTTTACCACCACCCAAATAACGCTTTTTGGGTGGAATGTCTACGTACCCAGTCCTCCTGTCTGAAATAGGCAGCATTTGAGATGAGGTAAGGGAGAACTGTGTTCACTTTCCCATCACCTCCTGGGTTTTCCTCAAAGGTGGTATTGCAGGTCCTGTACTTTTCTCCTCCCTGAGACCCATGTTGTAGGACATCTCCAAAAAGCCTGCCTGTGGGCAGGAACAGATCTGAAAATAGTACAATGTAAAGGATTTACTTTCAAAGTTCCTCTCCCTGGCCTTACCGTAATTGTACAAACTCACGCATCTTCTGTGTAGCGCCTGCATAAACACCCGTGCTCCTGCGGGAAGGTTCGCTGTGCTGGCACCTCTCCTTTCCCACACATCGCTATGGAAAGCGGAACTGTCTTCCTGAACCAAGGATGTGCTTGAAGTACAGCACAAGTTCAGAATGTACAAACAAACTCCATTTCTCCAGCCTTGCTTTGAAATAAGAGGACTTGAACAGCATGTTTACTTCAACGCATCCACGCTACAGAGGACAGCTCCAGCCTGGAAGCTGCACAGCACTTTTAGCGTAACACTACGTACAAGTTAAATTCAGTTTATTCAGAACTATCTGCCGTAACACAGCTTACGGACTGCAGCTGCCTTGCATCTTTGCCAGCGAAGAAAATCCTTCAGAAAAGCACTTTTGCACCACAGCAGGAATTTTAACGGGACAAGGAGACAGTCTCATCACTGTGAGTTCAAAGGACAGGTTTTAAAAACAAAACGTAACCAATGGCATTTCAGAACTGCTCGTGAAGGACTGTTTCTACAAGCACAGATAATGTACCATCTGTAAGGAGATTCTCCCAGTAGAAGCATGCCAACAGAAGATATGTGTCACTTCTTGGAAGAATTTTAAACCCGACTGGTGAAGTTCATTTTGGCTTAACTACAAACTAAGTAAAGATTTATGCGAAGTGGATCTAATTAAAATGGGTAAAATTAATGGAAGACTATCACACACAAACTGGAGGTGGAGTGCCAGACTTCAGCTTTGCATACCTCAGTTGTAAACTCCTACTCCTACCCAGCCTTGGATAGACAAACAAGCGAATGGCAGTACTGCACTCCAGTTTTAACTGCGCTGTTTAGACTGACGAGGGTACTGTTACTAATTAGCAGACATGATGATGGTTCTACTGCCAGTGGCAGCACTGCCTGAAATGACTTTAGCAGACCTCTAACCTCATCTGCTCAGCATCATTGCTTTCCTTGTGCTAGCACAGATAGTCCAAGCATACAGAACCTGGATTAGGGAATAAATCTGCCCAAAATTTAACTGCTGCAGGCAGATTGGTTATCCTATTTCTACTCTAAGACAAAATCTTTAAAGAACTGCTGAATTACAAATCCTATGGATTTGTGTCCATAAACCTGCTGCAGGCCCTGTCCATCACAGGCAAAACCTGAAGGGTTCTCAGAGCCGAGTTTAAGTATTTCATGACAGCCTATTACTCTTCACCTAACAGCTCCATCCTCTCCAGGAGGAACCCTTTCTCATGGCAGAATGGGGGCTGGGGCTTCGGCTGTTGCCTTCTACTAGGGTATGATGCACGAAATACAAGTCACTGACAAGATGTTAAAATACAAACTGACGTACAACACAAAGTTGTAAACTCCCTTCAAGAGTTCTTTTTAATCTCTGAGGAGTCCTCCCTTCCCCTTTTAGCAAGAGCTAACCCCATCCCCCCCCAAATAAACAAAATGCCCTACAACAAACAAAAAAGGACTACTGAACTCATATACTGAATTTCTGAAACTCTGACAACATAACAGCAAAAGCAGACCAACAGGGATTTTTAAAGACTTTAATTCTTCTGCATAAAGACAAAATGCCAAAAATGTAACATTCCTTTATTTACAATCATCATAAACCCCATGGAAGCATGCACACTGGAACGAGAAGGCTCTAAATATTACTTTTAAAAGCGCTGTACAGATGTGTTCCTTGTATACGCACACTCCATGCTCTGTGGTGCATGACTGAGCCGCACTTGTGCTGGGACACTACCGAACTCCATGCCTGAGCATGCCCGGAAAAGAAAAACCCAAAACATTTTGGAAGGGACTGGGAGCAGTTTCTGGGGAAGCAGCTTGCTTCCACTTCAGCAGCCTAACAGGCTTTGGGCCCTTGGGTACACCGCCAGCCCCACAGCAAGGCCTTGCGAAAAGCCAAAGTGAACTCCTGCAAAGAGGCAATTCCCAGCTCTAACAGGCATTTGGATCCCAGTACATGCTACATAAAATGCCATGAGGACTGTAAAAAAATTCTTGTAACTGACACATGGATCTGGTCTAAACTCCATCATAGCCACAGCCCTCACTTTGACCTTATGAGCACAGTGCTAGAGAGTAAGACAAAAGAGAGCTTATCTCAACACCGTCCCAACCCCTACCCTGGACACCCTATGCCAAAGAACAGCTCCAAACCTGCACACACTGCTGCTCACCTCCAATTCTTGTAGGAACAGGAGGCACTGAACTCATCCTCTTACAGTCTCAGAAGTAGATTGGCTCTTTGGGTCAGGCTGCAACATATATAAAAGTAAAATCCAGGTATTTAGGCTGTGTTGCTGTTCAAACAGTCACTCATTCCTTTAAAGAGTATAAGCCATCTCCCTTTCCTTTCTCTTCTCTCACTAGGCTTAGGCAAATGCTAACTTAATACATCGTATCTCAGAGAACGGTAAATAAGCCAAAAGCATGATCACCCAATTTAAAAGCTACGAACAGTTTGTCTTTAACAACTGGAGAAAGGTTGGAATTATCTACGTTCTTTTGAAGCAGTTCTTCAGGTTGGATGTACATTTCTGGTCCAGTAGAGAAAACAGGGTTTAACTCCTTGGTTTACGGGGCAGCATTCTTCAGTCTGACTTGATATCGGACCAATTCACCAGCACAATATTAGTGCACTCTAAGTGGCACGATCTCCGAACAGCAACAGCAGGATCCATCAACTGACGTACCCTTTACAACATGACATATATGGCATCCACCAATGCAGGTAAAGCAGAAACATTCTCACAAAAGCTTTGAGGAACATCCGTCACCACTGCAGTACAGGCTTAACGAAGTCTGAGGGTTTACACTTGAGGCAGAGCTTGCAGAAAATGATCTAGCCTTAAAGATCTGGAGAAACCTAAACAGAAAGGTAGATAACAGTGATTTATAAATACGATATATCCAGTCACCGACAGAAAAACACTTGCTCTTGTAAGCTGCAGTGTTACAGCAGCAGTAAATGGAACAGAGCACTGCCTATGGTGAGCTTAAAGCACAGTATAAAAGACAAAGCCATACGGTCCATAATAAAGTGTTACAGATACAATGAACACTGAGAAAATACATTAGAACATAAAGAGAGTACTGTACACCCTATATTCCTCAAGTATTTGTCAAAAAGAAAATGGCGCAGTTGAGTCCATCTTTCCCAAACCCTCACACATCACTCTCACCTACGTGTCATTATTAATTCAAAAATACATTTTCCTCACAATTCTAATTAACACATTCCTGCTATATCTTAAGTTTCCTCCTAATTAAGGTTTTTTTTTCCTTTAAAAAGAAACCAATATTCAAACTTACGGACATTAAACTGGGCTCCGCAACAGCCACATTTATTTTTCCTGTTTAAGACAGAAATTTTCTTTTAGCAAAAAGGTGGGTGGTGTTGAGTTCTACCCTGTAACCCACTATCTGGTTTTCAAGCAACATTCACATTCCAAGGATGAAGTTCCCGCCATTTGAAGAGTTAGAACTCATCATGCCTAAAAACCATGGTTAAAGGCAGTGTCTCTCTAAATATTGATCTTTTCACCCCAGGAAACCAATGTGTTGCTGCACAGAGAAGCTATTTGACTCACTCTCTACATCTCACACGTCAAAGTTATTTTTTCCATTAGAACAAGTGATTATGAACCCACTGAATGTATACACTCCTTATTAGAGCCTTATTTACAGCAAAGACAACTACAAAGCAGCTAAATATCAGCTATCTAGACGATGAGCAAGGCTTTCTTCACTGTGATGCATAGAGGAACGCTTCTTTTACCTGCGCATTTCACCTTACGTTGATTGCACATATGCTGACTGTAAATCTCTTCCTCTTTCAGTGCAGATCTCTTGCAACTGCACCAGTTTTCCAAGACTTGATCTGCTGATCTCAGACTACATCCCTATTCTTCAAATCGTTTTTCTGTTCACAGGAGAAAGTCATTCTTCTTCGGTACTTCTATATACAAAGAGAGACTAGATATTTTCAAATATTGAATTAGCACTCTAGAAAAGTCAAAGTCTTATTCATGTTCAAAGAATTTAAATGTAAAAATCAATAAAGTCAATAGAAAAATGCCATTAGCATAATTTATAGGCTTTACGTGCCTTTTCCTCACATTGCTAGAATTCCAAATCTAAGTAGCATAAAACTAATTGTGTGCCATACTCTTAATGCCATGTTCTTAATGAGTTTTATTATGCAAAATATTCCAAGATCACTGTTAACCAGACATTCATATCCTAGTGAATTGCACTTCAGCGACTGTATTAAATGTAGATCAAAGACAGCCAAGTTACACAAAAGACCATCTCTTTTATTAAGCTGTTTGACTCGCGATACTACCCGTCCTATTAACGCACACAGGAATCCATACTCAAAGAGAAAATTGTCATTGAATTCCTCTGCAGCAAATGAAAAGCAGTGACTTCATCACAAAAATATTAAGAGGTAGAAAAGCTGCTACTGAAAGAATTTTAAAAACCTGGCACTTTTTAACTGGGTGATAAAACATGTTTTCTGGCAGAACAGGTAAATATATAATACTTCAGACTTAGTAAATAGAAATCTTTTAATTAAGGTGCTGCGTTAAATACAAGAGGATAGGAGAAAATACTAATATAATACAGGAATAAAAAGAGAAATGGATTTGCTTCTACTGAGCAGTTGGATTCTGTAGAATCTGCATATGGGCTACTGGAACAGGCAGAGTAAGTAGTCAGCATGAACTCACCTTGGTATTTAAATTTTTTTCCTCATTATTCTGTCTTCACCACTTGCACATCTCCATCCCCTTTCAGGATATTCTGACTGACCTCCTTCCAAAAAACTGCTACAAAGTTTAAGGCTATGAATAAAAAATCCCAAACAAACCCAAAGACTAAGTGGCTTTAGTATGGTAACCTTTTTATACTGAGTACAGCTACAACCTGCTATTTACTGTAACACAAGAGTATTTACCCTCTGTAACAAGAGAACGTTAGGACAGCATTTTACCAAACAACATATAAATATTGGCCAACACATCCCCAAGAAGTATAGAAAAAACCCAAAACATGTTTATAATTAAAGCTTGGATTGAAATACAGAAATAAGGAAAGTATGCCTCTAACTTAATACACAAAAAAGCCCCCGACTGATGGGCCACATTTTATACCTCTCCAGCCTGCAGTCTGTATCTCGGCAAGTTTTGCTGTCAGGCAGAAAGAAGCTTTTTTTCTGATTGTTCCACCCTGAAGAACAACTGGCTGGAATCGGGTCACTGCATAAAAACAAGTAACTGTCACTATCGTCAGCTACAAAACAAACTAATGATAGGACAAGGGGGAATGTGCTTAAACTAAAAGAGGGGAGATTTAGATGAGATGTTAGGAGGAAATTCTTCCCTGTGAGGGTGTTCAGGCCCTGGCACAGGGTGCCCAGAGAAGCTGTGGAGGCCCCATCCCTGGAAGTGTTCAAGGCCAGGTTGGATGGGGCTTTGGGCACCCTGGGCAGGGGGGTTGGAACTAGATGATCTTTGAGGTCCCTTCCAACCCAAACCATTCTGTGATTCTATGATCTCTGAGGAGACAGAGAAGAAGCTTTCAGCTCCTCAACTTAGCAAGCAAGAGGTTAGTAACAACCATGGGGACCAACTCTGGAAAATGCCACCGCTTTCCATAGGACAAAGAAGGTGAGAGGGGCTCAGCAACTTCCAGCATTCCTTAATGGTGGAAGCAGCAGAAAGCAACAGACGGAGAGTCAGAATGGGAAGAGCCAAGTAAACTGAAAGAAGAAACGTACCACACGCTGGAGGAAGTGTAAGGAGGAAGAAAAGCCACAAACAGTAGTATTAAACAGTGAAGGAAATAGAAGATTAAAAAAAGGCAAGGACACCTTCACAGCACAAGTGATAAACAGAATGAACATCATAATCATTATGGTACTTACCTTGTTATGTCTATACCATGTTGTACTGTCATTACTTCATCATTTTCACCAAAGGCTTCCCACTCTGAGCACTTTGAAAAAGCCTCCTGATGTCCTGATTCAGTCAGACTAGAAAAAAAGTTAAAAGGTCATGAACCTTTGTATCAGTTTCTCTTAATTCTTCTGAAGATAAGGGGGCTAAGTAAACAGAAAAAAACCACACCTTTATAAATAATTTTACTAAGGTCAATGTTAAAAATCTACTAAACCCCTCAAAAACCTTAAATCATTGTTTCAGTTTTCGTGTGGTTCTGACAAAACTTCGTCTGGAGTTAAACCACGCTCTCCTCTACATAGTCTATGATTCTCATTTATATGAAGACTCCTTAAGCAGCAGCTAGGAAAGGCGAAAGAGAAGTGTGATTAGAACTACTTCTCTAGCAGATGGTGTAACTCCTGAATAACTTAGAATAAAGAAGGTGTTAGTCTGAAAAAAAATCTCCCCTTCTGTACTCCATTTTTGAACATTAACCTCACTTTGCCCCAGTCCCAGGCTGGGTGACCAATTCCTTCTTGTTCCAACAAGCATACCATCTTTCATAAGGCACAGAAAAGCTTAATCAAGATACACAAAGCGTTTCACATCCCTTCGCGAATACATTTTCTCTGTAATACCTGTAGTAAGCATAACATAGTAATAGTTAAGCAGGCAGCATGTTTTGATACTTGCTGACAGACTTACGAGTGCACCTTGGGCTCCATTCCTTTACCGTAACATTCATCAAATCGCATACACTCTGCATGCTAAAAAGCAGGATGTAGGGCATGTAAGAGGCATGGAAAATAAATAAGACACATAACAATATCAGAATTACAGCCTCTGAAGCAAAGACTAGGTTCTGTGAGAAATCAAGATGACCACATTAATATTGCCTAAACCTACACACAAAAAAATAACCTGTTGTGTCTTCTGACACTGAAGTTCTTCACCTCTGCAATGGACCACTGTAAATATTTGCTATCATACAGCACAATTATTCTGCCATCATTTCCTTCCCTCATTAAGTTGCACACATTTCGATGAAATTAAAGCCATCAACAAATGGACGGATAGAGTCATATCTCAAAAGTTGGTTCATAAAATGAATGGATCTCCACATGGAGAATCATCTCATACCTTTCCAGCGTGTGGTACATGTGCATGTAATGGCTTTTGCTTTTTGAAACCACAGAGGAGTCAGAATTGTTTCGTTTTCTGCGTTTCCATACCGGAGAAGAATTGGGAGAACAGGAACTACAAAAATAAGACACAGATTTTACACAGATAAGCATTTAAACAGAGATGAAAAATGTTATCAGAGTTCTGCAAAATAATGGTATGTACTACACAGGAAGACTTCTTTTTGAGGTATGATTCTTCAGTCACAAGAGAGGAACACAGAGAAAACAGCTCAAATTTTGGTAATCACTCCATTTATTTTGCAAAGTGAACTCAGTCACAATTGCACAAGAAACTTGGCAGCAGAACCATTTTTAGCTCCACACGCATGCCTCCGGATCAAGGTACTCCGTAAACAGGGAAGTGCATGAGGTGCTTCACTGTTAGTCACCCTGCTGTTCTGCAGACAGGCATCATACTGTTAACGAAGGATGGTCACTCCTGCTTCTGGAAAAGGTACCCTACTTTCAGCACTTGCCAGCAGTGGTTAAAGAAACCTCAGTTCTCCACCATATAAACAGAGAAGCTGAAAAAACACTGCTCTTTTCTGCTGTTCATCATGCAATTCTGTAATGCTGGTAGTATTGCCTTGTTCAGTGCTCTCCACCAGCAGTGGATTACATTCAACAGCAAAAGTGCCAAGCTCCAAATCTGAGCCTTAACTGCCTTTCCTCATTAAAAATTTCCTACAAAAAAACATGACAGCATCAACACGTATTGAATTATTTCAGTAAGTTAACCACAAAAGTTTTCTCATACCTTTCCAGTGTGTAGCCAGTCTGTCTCCATTCATCTTCACACTCATTTCTCTTCTGCTTTTCATCAAATACAAGGGAGTCAGAAACATCCTGATCTTTGCAAAACCATTCTTGGGAACTGCTCGAGGGTTCTGTACTACTAAAAATTGGGGAGGGGGTTTGGGGAGGGGGGTGGAGAAAAAAAGAGATTTAAAATACTACCCATCTGGCTTACTGCTCCAAGCAGAAGATAGGTAAGCTGCAGTAGTAATTAACAGTTCATCTCATACGACATCCAAATGGTGCAAACAGCTGCAACTTCCACCATAGGTCAATTACAACAGCTAGAACTATTTACACAGTGGATTTACAGAGCTAATGGAATTCCATTCACTGTTTTTCCCTCACAATTTACTAGTCCAAATCTCATAAAGTATTAGGTGGTGTCAATTAGAGGAGCTAGCCTTGTTACAGAAATTCAAAGTTCTGAAAAGAAAAATTTTCCATCTTGTACGCAATTGCCACTCTCCCGCACAGAGCACGGAAATTTCTCTCTAATCTTCTTACACTTGTCAAATCTTCAAACATATTGTTCTTGCAGGAGAACGGTGGTTCCACTGACATCAGAAAAAGGAAAGATGGGAAAGTTATCAAGGCCTAGGAACAGTAATCACCAAATTTCTGCTTATGCCTATCCCTTTCTAGAAAATTACTTTTACCTTGTGCTGACTAGAGTAAACACACAGGGGGAAGGGAACGTACTGTTGTAGATGGACCAAATACTGCTGTAGACAGACCAAATGCCTTCCTCCCCAGAGTGCCTTACTGGAGATGAATTTAGACTAAATAATGGGAATATCTTGAAGACTAATAGAATTCAAAAGGAAAAAAAAATCGTTCAAGGAGACTCCCATTTCTGAACCTGATCTCCTGCTTCCAGATAGGAATGCTCTAAAGGAAATACAGAGTCCTCCTGTGAAGCAAGAGACAAGTGCTGACTTAATTCCCCATACATACACTGGCTGCAAATCCCAGGTTTCTTCAGTTGGAGGATCCCAGGCATGCAGTGCTATCTTCCACAGCCTGATTTGCTGGTCCCAGGATCTACGGCTGTACTTCTTAAATTTGTTGGGAGTTCTAGGATGAACTCCTGGTATTCGCTGATTCCTGTACATACACAGTAACATTTATTACTTCAGAACACAATTTTCATTCTTTAAAAAAAATTAAAAAAAATCTCCTCAGCCCATCAGATCACACAGGCATCAGTGGTCGACTAAATAAAACTTTCGTATTTTTAAACACTTAACTGAAATGCATATATTCTAAAACACTGTTGAAAACAGACCACACAAGCAACAACTAGCAATAACATGCTCAGTCTGACCAGAGTTTCAGCCAGCCCGGCACTCTGACAGGTGCCAAAAGCAGATCCCGACTGCCCATGAACAAAAGTGGAACAGAAGCAGCGTAACTCACGCCCCTCCCATAAATCCCAGTTTGCAGCTCCTTTTATTTCAGTTTTCCCAAGTCAGATGCAGTTTCTTTGCATATAGTATTGTACTGAGTCTGGCTGGGATGGAGTTAACTTCCTTCATAGCTGTCCCTGTAGTGCTGTGGTTTGGATTTATGGCTAAAACCGTGCTGATAACACACTTGGCTGTTGCTGAACAGAGCTTGCACAGCTTCAAGGCCGTGTCTTTTTCCTCACTCTGCCCCTGTCCCTCCTGCAGCCACTAAATTGAGGGTCAACAAGAAGCTGAAAGAGGAAACCACTGGGACAGCTGACTCAAGTTAACCAATTCCACCCCATACAGTGTCATGTCAGCAATAAAAAGAACCAAGACAGAGGAAGAAGGGGAGGTGTCTCCCAAAGCAGTCACTGCTCAGAGACTGCCAGGGCACCAGTCTGCTTGTGGGAGGTAGCAAGCGATTGCATTTTCCTCACCTGCTCTATCCCCTTTCTCTTCTTCACCTATTAAACTGTCCTCATCTTGATCCATCAGTTCTCTCACTTCTGCTCTTCCTATTCTTTCCCCATCCCACTGGGGAGAGGGAGGGAGGAAGCAGCTGTGTGGGTACTTGAGTACTGGCAGAGTTCAACCCACAAGTATCTTCAGTGAACTTTTACTCCACCGTTGTCTGTGCATTACTACAATGGGGACTGCTGTAATTCCAAACAGCATTCGTCCTTTGGGAGCACAGAAAGCAAAGTACCCACACTCTCCGGGTAAAATGCAAATTATATGCCTTTCCACTGAATCTACACTGGGCAGACAGTACAACAAAGCTGTCTGGGGTCACCTCATGGCTGAAAGTGCTATTTCTCAGATGGTATCCCAAATCCAGATCCTGCCCACCAAACATTACTGGAGAACTCACTCAAACTGTATCCCCAATACAAACAATCCTGCTTATAGTCCTACCATACTGGAGTCAGCTTTAAGCCAAGGGGAAATCGTATTACAATAACGTTTTAAATCATATAAAGTAACTTGGTTGCTAGTGGTTGTCCCCACCAGCTTCACAGACCACTGTACTTAGCTGTAACACTTTTTGTAGGATTAAAATATTGTTCCTTAGCAGAGATCTGTCCAACTACTCCATTAAAACAACATCCAAACACTTCCTTTTTTCAAGCTTATCCCACTTTTTTTTTTCTTTGAACATTGTTCTAACCCTTTCCTATTCTTCATCTACGATTTAACTGATCACAGCACAGCTAAGCAAGTGCCAGGCATCACTGTAACACTGGCTGCAGTCCTATTACTGATGACAAAGCAACAAACAAAATTACAATTCACAAGACAATCCAAGTCTCTGATGAAAAAAAGCGTTATTGAAGATGTGATCATGATATTGTGGGGTATCTGTGATCATTTACAATATCCACTGTTAATTTTTAGTCATCTAGTCTCATCTGTTGAGTTTTGCTCAACAACAAGCTAGCAGTGTCCGCTGCACTTGGCTGGCAATTTTCACAACAGATTCATACAGGTAGAACCCAGAGAAAGCTAGCAACTGTAAGCAGAAGCTGTATTTTTAAAAAAAACAACACACCACCTCTGAAAAATAACCCTCAAAACAAAAAAAACACCACAGAGGTACATCCATATGTTACTACAGATTAGCTTCTGAATCTCGATACTCTGCAGTAAGCAGAGAGGCTACCTAAGAAATCTTGATTTAAATGCCGCAATTCAGAGACTCTAAAGCCCAAAGTGGAATGACAGAGAAAGTAAGAAACCCAGGTTTTGATTTGTCAGTTACTGATGAATCACTGAAGACTGGTTTCCTTTGCCAGTACTTAGATGCAAGGCTTTATTCAGTCCTCATTCAAAGCTGTCATTTCCTGGTATCAATTAACATCACATTGGCCTAGCAAGAGAGTCACCAGAAGTGTCACAGGGAGCTGATTAATACATAATTTATCCAAAGTATATTTGCTACTAGCAACAGAAATACACAAAGGGAACATTTAGCTTTAAATTTTCCCTAAGTTTGCTTGTATGCAGAAAATAACTGGCTTCTCCTTGATAAAAATCTCAAGTTTTATTTACTTACTGTTCATGTAATTTTAAGAGAACTAAAGCTCTGTGCTGATCTACACATACATCAGGAACAAGTAAGAGTTTATTTGGAAACAGGCAACACAGTGCAACTTACTTTGGAACTTCTTTAATGTATCTGTCATATGCAAGGGTATTCTTTCCAAAATTGATCTGTTTTTGTCTTCTCCTCAGAACGACTTCATCTGTTTCCCTTTCAGTTTGATTACCACAATCACTTGAAAAAATTGGAATTAACATGAAAAGAACCTTAATAGCTTTACAACAGGTTGTAAAATAAATGCATACTCTAGAACTGCATGTATTCTTACTCTGATAGACAGCAAGCACAACTCCTACTTGACCAGTTTACAGAAGTGAAAGTTGTGCTAACCAAATAAATCCCTACAACATTAAGAGTAGGTTTTCCAGGTTCACGCAATTGCACAGGTTTGTAACAAGTAAACGTACAGCTCAGGGTACTGAAGTTAGAGCTGTCTTATTAGAAGCTTATAGTTAGTCCTACAGCAAGCAAAACAAATGCTCTGTGATTACTGCGTGTATGCTTAACAACCTCCTCACATAAATACAAAAAAGGTTAAACTCAATAAACCAAGGACAGGTAATATAAAGGAGGCTAGCTTGAATGATCTAATAGCCATTTCTCTCTTCAAGCCTCAATGGTTGGTTTTCATTTTTCCTTTAGCTACCCAGTATTTCCTCTTATAGAAAGCTGTAATGAATTTAAGATGAAAGAGACGACCATCTGAAATGATCATACAATCAGCTTTTGAAGTAAGACTTCTCAGTGCTACTCCCACCTTAAGGCTTCCTTCAGGCTTGATATGAAACAGCCTGGCTGTATTTCAGATCTTCATTAACCCATGTAAAGCAGTCAGAGATCATCAGATGCCTATTGCTAAAACCAGCACAACAATAATTAATAATTACTCAATACCTACTTCGTAATTTTTTTATTTGATGTCCTCATTGTTTTGCCTTCTTCAACTCTGCCTTCCCAGTCGGTGTAACTAGAAAGAGGCCTAGAATATTCTGGTATCGTAGAGCTGGAAAATAACGAGAACTCAATATGAACATTTGTTGCTCGTAACGTATTTAATGAGCAGAAACTTCAATAGTGGACAAAACCAGCTCCACAACAGTAACACCATAGGCATGCCCCTACTCTATTTCAGTTCTAAGTCAAACAAATTAAAACATTCCAGCTCCAGCCACCTTCGGCAGTGATGTGAGATTATCAATTTTACTTCACAGGGAAAGAAAAAGGTCGTGAAGTGAATTTCACATCAGAACACAGACCTGAGCACCTCTTAAAATACTCCCAGCTCAGCCAATGTGAACACTTCTCTCTACTACTTGAGGACCTTCTCAATACTGTAATTCCAAAGAGCACAATTCATGAAAATACTTGTCAAAATCATCAGTCTAGTCACTGCTCTCTATCGTCAGCTGAGGACTTTGTAAAGAACAAAGGAAATGCTTCAGGAATAGAAAAACGCCCATTACATGAGCAGAACTAACGTTTTGTCAAACACCATCATACCCCAACATAATCAAAAATGCAACTGTCATGTAAAGCCAAAGAGGGAGTCAGGAAGCTCTTACTTAAAACAATCAGATGGATCACTTATATTCAGCAACCTCGTCTAGTGTAGGGTGTCCCTGCCCATGGCAGGGGGCTTGGAACTAGATGATCTTTGAGGTCCCTTCCAACCCACATCATTCCGTGATTCTATATTCTCTGAGTGAGAAACACTTTACCAGGTGCCTCATTAACTTTAAAAAATATAATAAATCAAAACTGTATAATACTGTAATATTCTAAAGTGCTGAAAACTTCTCCTTTCAATCTCTCCACTTCAAGTGTTAATGCCTCAACATTTAACATAAGCAATACAAAAGCAGATGTAGCTTACAGTCTTACTTTCCCTAAACGGTTTCACATCAACAAATGAAATTACTATGCATGCTGCCAGTGTCATTTTAAGACACAACATAAAGATTCTGCACTAAGATTGAACGTATCTATTCAGCAAGAGAAACAAAATGCTGCTAGCACATCCAGTTTGACTCAGAAACATAACATACTGTTAATATTTTTTTTATGATAGCAAAGACATAGAAAACAGTCCCAAATGTCTTTCCTAAGCTCTTCAAAAGATTCACTTATTAACTGAAGTAGTATTAAACACACCATCAGAAGTGACAGTTACCTTCATACAACGTCATACTCAGAAAAAGTCTTCATGTGCCCTCAGTAAAATATTTCATCTCTTCTAACTTACGTTCTACTCAGTTTTCTGTGCGTATCCAGCACTCATCGCTTTTCACACTTCCTCTCAGACATTAACATACCAACCTCAACCACTTCCTGCACCTGAGGTCTTTCGTCTAAAACATCCAAAAGCAAAGCAAAATACTCCTAGAGCTACCTACCTATAAAATTTGATCTCAAATTGTCCTCGGTACTGGACTACAAAAATGAGAAGGTATTTACTAAAAACTGTAGTGCAGCTGAATATACCAAATGCTCTGTCAAGTGAAGAGACAAACACAGTTTGTCCACACTGACACATAAAAATGCACAAGCAAAGCACAAAAACTAACAGCATTTTGCTTCAATGGGAGTTTTATACTAATATGGGAGATTTCAGCAAAAAAGGGCTTAAATTACTGCCTCAGGATAGACCATTTCTCTTTTCCATATGGAATACTTACTAACATTATGGTATGTATTTCAATTAGCCAGACTGAATAGTCTACTCTTGCGCAAGACACGTACCATTTGCTAACTCCGTGCTAGTGCAATATTACAAAACATTTAATTTAATCATGTCCAAGGTTTTGTTGGATTCCTAAAGAAAGAAGTGCAAGAAAATGAAAATTTAAACAAACTTCACATTTATTCCTTACCTCTCCAGCCATTGGTCTAAATGTCTGCACTGATATTCATCAAACCCCAAAGAATCTGAATCATTGCAGCTTCTACATTCCTGTTCTTGATGCCAGCAGTGTGGATGTTGCACAGAACTGGAAAGTAAGAATCTTCATCAGAATTCAAGTCACAGACCAAATGAGTATCGTTTATCGTTCCAAAACACTGATTCGGCATAGATATATGATTTGCATCAACTTACTCATTCAGGCAGCACTAACTTAACAATGATATTGGACAACGCAATTGCTGAGAAAAGATCTTTCAGTAATGCAATTAACACATCAGGGTTTTAAAATAAACAGTTAATATTGAAATAACCAAAAATATATCCTTCCTCTGTTTGAAAAAAAAAAAACAAAAAACGGGAGGGTGGAACCCCACTGTCACCAGTGCTTATGGAACTACTGACACACGCCAACATTCACAGATCCTCTGTCCACAAAGCATTATTTGACATTTATATACCATTCTATCCAGTACCAAACTCATGGCAGAGGCAAATACAGAAGCATCAGAAAAGAGCACATCTAAGGAGCAGTAGGCCAAACATTTATGTGGAAACAACTTTACACAGAAAACTCGTTACCAGACACTGCTGCAGAGCCCTCACAAGTAAGTATGGGACAAGGGGCCAGAATGGGACACTTGCAACACGCCAGGACAGCCAGAGACTGCTTAAGGATTAAGTTATCTACAATGTCCTCCTGAGTTGTGGCAGCTTTAGCATCGTGAATGATAGGTTACTAAACAAATCACCATCACAGTGTCTACCGCCATCAGACCTGGCTTCTGGGCTGAGGACCGCACCTGCGCACCGGCCGCCACCCGCCCAAGAGAATGACCCCATACTGCAGGCTCCACACAGCAGTACTTGTTCTGTGCGTGAGTGAACAGGCGTGCTGCTCCGCGTGTGCGAGGCCTCTGCACTTTGTAAGCCAACAAGCGAGAAGGATGGAAGGTTTTTGTTACTCTAATCCTGGATTAACAACTGTGTTTCCTCTCCCTTTCACCCCGACCGGCTCTGGGAGTGTCCTGCTCCCAGAGGGCTCAAAGTGGCGGACAGAGAGAGCAGACAGCGCGCTGCTAACCACGGATCTCGGCAAAGGGCCACAGCCAGCGTGCTCAGTCTCTGCAACAGCACTGAAGGGATAAAACCCTTCTCTAACAATTGCTCAATTTAAAGACTTGAAAGAAACAGGGGGGTGGAGGAGACACCGCCTAGCATGCCTCAGTACAACACTATGTGAAAATCTCGGGGGAAATGCTAATCAGAAGCTATGCCTTTCAGAAATATCCCAGTATTTCTTTCTCTCCAGCGCTCTGCACTCCCGCCAGCCCCACTGCCAGTCCCAGGACCCCCCGGCGGCCTCCCGNNNNCCCCCCAGCGGCCTCCCGCCGTTCCACCCGAGCCCACCCGCTCCTGCCCGGGCTGCGGCGCCTCTCCCGCTCCGAGCCCAGCTCTGTCCCCGCCGCCCGAGAGCGGAGCAACCTCCGCAAGGAGACCCAAGCAGCGAGGCCGCCGGCCCGCGGGAGGAGGAGACGCTCGGTGGCGGGCGGCAGAGCTGCCAGCAGCTGCCTCCCCCGCCACCCCTCCCGAGTACCGAGGAGGACGACGCTGAAGCCCACCCTGCGACCTCCCCGCCGCCTACCCCCACAACAGCCGTCCTAGGCCA
>VWZZ01007013.1:636315-648203 GCA_013399095.1 Psophia crepitans | reverse complement strand
GGCGCCAGGCAGCGCGCAGGCGCGGCCCGTCCTCCCGAGGGGAGGGGGCGGTGGGCAGCGCGCGTGCGCGGCATTCCCGCCCAGCCGGGAGCCGCTGCGCCTGCTCAGGCTGTGGGGGCGTGGGCAGGGCCGGGCCCTGGGGATAAAAATGTGGTGTTCCTGCTAAAAACCACATCGGGTGTCACGGAGGGCGGGCAGGATCCTCCGTCCTTAGCCAAGGGCTCGGTTTTGGCCAAGCCAGCGCGGTGGGCTAAAGCAGCTCAGCCAAAGGGGCCGATAGGCACCGCCGTACGCTCCAAGGGAACACGTCCCACGCTTCGTACCACTAATGGACCGCGCTACGTTATCCTATTGCCTGCGCTTGTTAATGTGTCTAATTAATGCCACCATAAAAAAACTTGGTTTATACAGCGCATGTCATTGCTACACCAGTGCCCCCCGGAAAGGGCGGTTTCTGGTCACCGTCCCTGCTGATTCCCTGACGTCCAGTGTCGCTCCGTCCCTCTAACACTTAGAAGTATTTGTGGGTTTTTTTTTTTCCCCTGAGAGACATACATGGATCTTACATACCACCTTTCACTTACACAGCCCTCTGCATTCAGGTCATAGCAGGAAAATTCACCAAAGAAGGAATTGGGTGCACCTTCAGGAGGGTTCAAGCCCTCTTTGTGGCCACGTGTTCTCAGCCAAAACATTGCATACTGGTAACTCTGACTGATTTCCACCCATATAAAGTTCTAACTGTGAAACATAACTTTAAAATGAAAACAAGAAGTCTTAACATAAAATCAATCATATTTTTATTCAGCTCTTCAGAGAGTTTTAAGATTAACTACATGTATTTATTAAAACTTTTCCTTAAAGGGCTATCCAAATAATACTGTCTGTTTTGAAAGAGGTAAGCTATTCATGTTAAAAAAAACCCAACCAACCACAAATAACAAACCCTGTGGTACATCTTTGGAAGAAAATGTCTTTTAATGCATGTCAGAGCTTGAATATTTTATATCTCAACTCCTTAAATACCTCAAAGTCAACGTTTCTTAAGAAATAGCACTCAGAACTTTAGCCAGTTATGTCTCACTGAGGTTTAGCCTGACTGGAATGGTACGTAGCTGCAGTCTACCAAGTTTTCCAACCTTAAAGATTCTATGATTCTATGAATAAAACCCCTCATACTGAAGAGATCACACAGTAATCTGGTAGTTTGGTTTCAAGGTATGACAACCCTCATGGGAAACAACTCCATTCCTATCATGGATTCAAAATAAATCCTGCTTGGACAAAATGCCCTTTTTGGGTTAGCAAACTATGCTAACCTGAGAAATCAACAGATATCATATCTTGCCAGAAATATTTTGCATGCCAGTATTTCTGGAATGCTACAATTACAGAAATAGCACAACCATGGAAATAAACGATACAGCGACAGCCCATGTTTTCAGAAACGCCTGTTCAGCTGCTGCACATATGGAAATCTGGGCTATACACGTATACGTACATATGGGGTTTTTATACTGACACTGCACCCACATACAGATCGTCTCACCCACATACAGTGACATGGCATTTATACGGTGTACTTCAGGCTGCTAACACTGCCTACCCACAAGTCAGTGACGTGGAAAAGCATACACACAGCTGAAAAAGTGAGACTAAATCACTAATAATTCAAAACAATTCTTTAAGTAAATATGTTAGGCCATCACAATACTTGGTTCATTTTTTTCTTAGAAAAGTGCTGTAAAAAGTCTGATTCTATACCCTACCCTTATATTTAAGAAATGTATCAAGATTAGGTGGGAGGTAATTTAGTTCTTTTTACTCCGGAGATCTATAGAAACAGCCCTATACGGGCATGTGGTTCTTCAGATGATCACTTGCAGCTATCACAAAGACAAATGGCTATTTTTATACTCTATTATTTTCATCTTTAGTGATTTATTCAAGAAAAAGAAGGTCGCCCAAGACTCTGCACAGAGAGGTCACAGTTTCTCCTTCTACTATCTCCAAGAAGAATACGTCACACCGATTTTTAACAAGTTGGCTCTCTAACACAACCTTTCAGAAGCTTACAAACTTTGGAGGCATGCCAGATTACTTTGAGAGTTTAAACTTGGAAAAAAAATGCTTGTTTTAAGGAATGTAAGCCAGGCACTATTATTAACATAAATCACAATTTCATTTTGGTAATTATTACTAAGTTTTCTAAGAGGCACTTCTGTGGATAGAGCACTACCATTAAAGGATGCATGAGTATTATACACGTATGACTGTTGCTTCATTGTACTGTTACACTGGCAAAAGAAATAATGATGTAATAGTGAATAAAATTATGAATAAAGATTAATAAAAGCAAAGTTCCACTGAAAGGAAAACTTGCAATCAATTCAAAGTAGATTTCTGTAAAGAACAACTCCACTGCACAAGCAATTGAGAGACTAAAGCTCATATTACACAAGATTGGCAACTGACCTGTTTTTCTCATACAAAGCCAGCTGCAGCTACATGTATCTATTATCTAAGCTTCTCAAGGCCTTTATGATTTTAACTTCACCAGTCTTTACAATAAATATTTTTATTCCAAACAGGAAAAGAGCTGTAGGAATTGAACGACTGTCAGTGGCAAAACCACAACTCCAAAATCCTACCTTCTCTTCCGCAACTATTTCAAGGACCACATCCCTTGTATCTGTGCCACGTTATGTAAACTTCCCAGTAAGTAACTGCTACAAAAGGCTTATTTGTAAAGGCTGCTGTGTGGTAAGGAGGTGCATGTCGGATGACACCACCCAGCCCAAAGGTTAAAAAATCCTGCAGAGACCATTTCAAACTTTCAAATCAGTCTCCCACGGAAGAAAAATTTTAAATTCAATCACTGATCAGCTCCTTGATTTTTTATTCATTTTCAGACTTGTCAACAAATCTGTCTGAAACTCAGGAACTCAGTTTAATCCTATTCAGATGAAGAGGGACATGCCACTTCAGATCTCTCTGAGAAAGAGAGACGAAACCAGTCTCAGTGTCAAATTTTCACTCTATACAGTCCAAAACAATGGGTAATGAAAGCCAGAAAAACTACCCTTATTGAAGGGTAGTACAGATAATTGCATAGTAAGATATCTAACAACTGAGATATGCTCAAGCAATTGGTGTCCTTGAACCCAAACAGTTGGGACTTTATACTAGCACACATTATTAAAAAAACCCAAACAAAAAACCCAACGCCAACTACGTAACATACATGTTGGTTCTCAAATCTGTTCTCTTTTTCTCTCTCCAAAATAGGGCTTGCAGCCACATTTGTAACCATTTCCTAGCTGGCCCTAAGTGCAGCGCAGTGCATTCTCCACACAACTTGTAGCTAGGTTGAGACTAATGAAATCTTCCATGGTTGGGCTTTCAGTTCTTGTATCATTTCTAACATCCTGCCACCTATTCCTGTTCAAAGCAGTTTCGCCAATCATGGTAATCAAGAGGTTTTCAGTTAACCACTGGCACATCATCTATGCCAGTGATTTACTGATAAGATCCTTCTGATTATACAGGTGGGAGGTATTAGGGCTTTTATTCTCCTAGACCAAAGCACTAAAATAATCCTTTCTCTCGCCAGTTGACCCACCTGTGTACCTGAGCACACTGCCCCTCTAAGATGGACAGCCCAAGCAAGCCAGTACCTGCAGCGCACAGGTCAGTGTAAGAACACAAACACACGTTCTCCAGCAGTTTGAGGCTCTCCACTGAGCAGTATGCCAAATAATTGTTCATTAAAGGGTGTGATGAACAGCTAGAATGCTAAGTGCTGTATTTAGGTCTAGGAGTAGAGCTCTTTTAAATGCATGGAAAATGCTTTGATTTTAATTTACAAATTATTCTGAGGCAGATCAGATCAAGAATTGTGCATTGGTACTCTACAGATATCACTGACGGTCATTCTTGGGGCATCTAGCACGACAGCTTTTCCCCTTTGTGATCCTGGCATCTCTTTCAGGAAAAAAGGTTACCCCTCAGAAAAAGCTTACAGGCTCTGAAATAGCTGAGTATTCTTTCATAGTAGTGAGGCAGTTCAGGTGTTTGCTGCACTCCCTTTAAACACATAATATGAAGTCCATCACCTAAAGAGCATCGAAACCCTAAGCAATGTAGCTCCTGGAAACCAAGAGATGCAACGATGTGTAACATTAGCAGTGCAGGTTAAGTGGGGCACGCTTCTGAATCATTCTGTCTGAAATACACACAGGCATCAAAAACTAAGATGGAGGCAGATTAATGGGTTAAAACGTCGCCGTGGGAGTTGTACACCTTCAGGGATTAAATTCCTTATCCTACAGAAACCGATCCCCTTTGGAGGGGACCAGCAGAAGGAACACAACTGGTATACTTGTTTGGTGAACACTTGCAAAGATTATTAAGAACTTTACAAATGGATTAGAGAAGAACAAAAGTACCAATGAAGTCTAACCAAAGTAATTTTCTCTGTTAGCCCTTTATGAAAGAATCAAAAGCCAAGTTAAGTTTAAAATATTAAAGAATTTAACCTATGTTAAAACTTGAAAAGAGAATAGTACTGCACATACACAGGGATACCCTTATTCCATCCAAAATGTAAGAAAGCAAAATATGATTAAAAAAAAAAAATAATTCCAGAAACTGACATCTGGTGAATAAAACCCAAAGATACAGGGAAAAATGTAGAGGAACTGAAAAGACATCTGTTTTCAACACTGTAAGAGAAAGCTTTGGAGTTTGTACCCCTGTAGAATATGAAGTCTCAGAAACAAATCTAATGGGCCTTTTAACGAAACTCACTATGAAATACATTCAAATTTAAAAATTTAAAACATACCCAAGTATTATTCATCGTATTATGCAAACATCTAAAATGCAAAATTTGGCTCGGCAAGTCGGACAAGGCACTTGGCTCGACAGCCAGGTCTCTGGGTGCTGCTGATCCTGTCGGCTGGCAAACCATTTGCCCATGCAGGTGAGGCACCACATGGGACGACAGTAGCATTGCTGGCACTCCCCTTCGTTTGGCTCCTGGCAGTTCTTGATGAGCTTGATGTTAGCGATAGTCTGCATACACCCTATGCATGGCTCCAGCTCCTAAAGGAGGAGAAAAACATCAAAATTACAAACCACACAGTTTCTGTTACTGGTCTTTTAAGACTTTTAGAAAATTATCTGCACACAAACAGCAGGAACTGGAGTTGGGAAGAGCCTCAAGGCGTAACTGGCCCACCAGAAGATACCAAATGGCTTCAATCTCCAGAACCCTGTTTTATTAGAACACTGTCTAATGAATGAGAACAAAGTATCACTTTAAACACAAAACCCAGAACTGCTGCATGAGACTGATTAAAGAAAAATGACTGAAAATGTTCCTTCTCTCTCTGAAGAGCTCCACCTGTTTCTAAAGCACAGCAGCCAGAGCAAGGTAAGCAAGCAGCCATCTTTATCATTCAGACATACTATTTTTCAAAAAACATACCAATAAAGTACGTAGTACAAAGCAAACAGATCTTACCACTTATTACAGCAAATGATTGTTCCTCCTGTCTTCCATTCTTAAGTAAGAGCCATAAATAACAGAGGGAATTTGAGCTCTACTGAACACAGTGGCCACTCACCTTGAAGAAATCTACTTAATTTTCCTTGGATAATATTGGAATAATTGATATTTCCTCACTATTAATTATGCCACATGAACTTGCAGTTGCATATATGGAGATCATATTGTTACAAAGTGTTTTACAATTAATAAACAATAATTAGAATTTCTCATGTATCTTCCAGACAAAGCTCTCCAAGCACTTGACCAAGTTCAAAAGGCAGCACAGTGAACAGCCATGGAGACCTGAATTCTGTTCACGTTGCTGTCGGGATAACAAAAAGCAGCTTTCCTTTGTGGTCTCCAGTTCCCACCTCCAGTCTCTCTTCCCTTGTCAGCTCAAGTGTCTGTTCAACCACACTGGCAGCCTGACTGTGGAACACATCATCTTTCTTTGCCTCTTTTCACCTCGATCATTTCCCACAACCAGGATCACTGCAAAGTCTTTTGTCAACATGGGGATGAGAAGAATGCCGGGAGCAGGGCTGCTTCTTTCAGAAGCTGTATCAGTTTTAGCTTGTGAAATCAGGGCTCTGCTGTAGTTTTTAAGAAGGAAGAACTCTAGCATAGCAAGGTTAACTAACTTTTTCAACTTCTTCACGGAGCTTCAGAATAGGGGAAAATCACATGCTGTTTTTTTAATGTCTGTATCATATTTTCTGATGTTATCTATCCCTCAATGTCAAGCCAAAATTCAGCAGCTCAGCTGACACATAAATGTATCACAGATTAAAAGCCCTGCAAGAAAACAACTCCCTCAAATGAACAGTATATTCTCTTTGTTTTGAACATCTCTCTTCACTATGTGCTGGCACTGCAATCAGAACGCACAACCACGTTACCTCCAGCTTTATTTTATTGAGTTCATGTAACCGTACAGTGAAGACACCACATAAGCTGCATGACACTACCAATGACATCAAGAACTCACTCCATCAGCTGGAACACCTGTCACAGACTCACTGTGAGGTCACCAGAACTAGTTTAATTAGTTACCTCTTGTACATTAAGCAGTGCTCCAATCACTTTTCTGTTTGCAGCACAAGTATAATAATGACCAGGTCTCCACAAATATTACTGAAGGAAGGACTCTGTGGTGTTATTTACAACTAAAGCAAGTCCCAATTAAGAATCATTAATTTATTTCAGGAGATCCAGCAAAACCTGGCTGTCCAGAAAAGCAAGCTGTAACAGAGCAAACCACCTCAAGAACAGTAACAACAGCTGTGATTCTGGCTTTCTGGAAATGTAACTTCATCATTTCCAAATGTTTTCAAGTAAAATTTTTATGGAAATGATTATAGGGGACTTCTTCCACTCTGCTATTTCTCATGTCTCAAAGTGTCATGTTCACAATACATTCATCTCTCCAGAGAAGAAACAGAAGAATCAGCCAGAACATTTATTACATGCTAACTGAAACAGAAGGTGAGCCCTTGTGATGGGTGCAGCCACCCTGATGGGTGAACGTCACTGTGGCTCAGGCAGCAGTCACGTCTGCTTGTTGGTGAAGTCAGCCCTGCTGTGCAAACCTTGAGAAATTGTGCTAGGCCACGTCTGCTCAGGAACGAAGGAACCCAGGGCACGTCTTACCAGGAGCTAACGGTGCCAGCCTGAGCTGGAATGAGACAAAACTCAAACTGCTACGGCTGCACACCCTCCCCAAAAGGGAGTCCAACTACGAGTCCGTCGCTTTGCGCTATAAATATCCGCAGACCCCCCCGAGCCCATTGAGCTCTCCTGCACGGCAGCGGGCTGCACAGTGGTGATCTCCCCTCGGGTAGGACGCCGCCCAGGGTGACTCGTCGAGGTTGAGAGATCCCTTACTCAGCATCCGTTATCTACAGCGAGGTAAGCGACATTTTGTATCAGATCCAAAGCGTGCTGTATGCAAGCTAGCTTAATGATTAGAAGTGTCGTAAGTAGTAGAGCATTGGATCGCCATTTAATTACCATTTGATTACTGTTTAATTACCATTTAATAATTTTCATTTAATCATCACTCAATCATCGTTTAATAAAATCTTTTCATTAAGCCCACAACAGTGACTTCTTGTAATAATTCACCTGCGACAACCCTAAGTAAACAGTTATCAATTACACAGGAATCACAGGCTCACCTATACGGAAAAGTACCACATTCTCACACGGACAGAAAGTCTCACCTGAGTGCTTGGAACAGAATACGTCTGGTTAATCTCCACCAGAGATGTAAAGGTTTCTAGAAATAAATCACTAAGGCTTTGATGGATCACAACATTGGCTGCATTGCTGATGGGAGCACGGAGCTTTTCTCGGAGCTCCCCATACTCTGTGGAGTTCAACCTGGAGAAGGAAAGATGGAACAAAATGTTACCATGATTATCCACTCAAATACCTTGATAGCACGTTGCAGAGGTTAACATCAGAGAAGTGAACCCACAGCAAAGCTGTTTAGGTTGGTACATAATAGAAGAAATACACAGTAGGCATTTTGTTTTCTTTTGCTGTTTAGTTGTTGGTTTTGACACAACTTAGAGAACAGAACACGCTGTCCTCCTTCATACCTGTGACAGCATACGCCAGAAATTAGCTAAAGCATCATACAAAATAAAGGAAGGCTTCTGAAGTAATGAGCACGAACAAAAGCAATACAGGTAAGTAAATCACGTTTTAACTGTGAAGTACTGCATGCACAATGTCCATCCATCTTTTTAGTGCCCATTTACTTGTACCGTATCTAAATTCTATTTTATAAACTTAGGGCAGAAATTAGTTATGTCATGTGTCATGTATCACATGAAGTGTCAAAAGAATGTCAATCCATATCAGTTTCTGTGATTTCGATACAGCTTTAGACAAAACCTGAAACTTCCCCAAGGTTACAAACAGCTGCTGAATGCGACAGACTTACACTTCGATTCAAGGCTCCAACAAGCCGCCTTTCACACTAGGTTGCTTCTGCTAAAGTCTGGCCCACCAACCCCAAGTGGCACACGAGACCTTGTGCAGATCCCGCAGTGACACGTCACTGTTGTTACCCCAATTTAATAGCACAGCTCTGAACTGTGGATTCGGAACTCCCCAGCTTGATGTTTCCACTCATTAAACAGCCTTCATGGAGAAGCCCTGGGAACATCGCCCTGAAATTCCTTGCTGTTCCTAGCACGCGTTGAGTCCCTGGAGCCCGGTACAATGCAACGCTGGCTCAGCTTTGGTTCCTGGTGGTTGTCTTTGTTTTAACTACTATAGGACAATGCTGTTTGTTAACAGACGCTATCTGTGCAAATAATGGAGACCTTTCTATCCAGAGAAAAAATTCACATTAAACACACAGGCAAATGTGGCCTGCCTGCACAAAAGCATTTTTCTTCCAGAAACATCCCATGACTTTAATTCTGACTGTATATGATGATCCTATATCCTTAATAAGGGAATTTTGTCCTGTGGCACTTTTCTTAAATCCTGTATGACTGTATTCTAGTGGAGATTTGCTATTTCTGACACATTGTAAGAACACTGTTCTCAGTGCTGTTCTGTTTAGCCACAAAATAAAGGTTTGAGGTTTGGATTTTTTTTCACCTAAAAGGAACTGTCAAAGAAGCCACAATTTTCTCAGCTAGGAATGTAGTTTTATCACTCTGGCACTGAAGCACTTACAGAAGAAAATCATTAGGTTTTTAATACTTATTTAGTCACCAGTCTCTCAGGTCTAGAAAAGTCTTCTCTTTTCTTATAACATCTTAACTAACCTCTTGTTCTGAGCTCTGTTCACACAATCACCTCTATCCCTTCCTCATGCTTGTCAGGATCCCTCTGCTCACAAGTCTGGTGATCTGTCTACCTTTAATTACCTAGTAAATAAATGCTGCTGATGTAAAAATTCACAGCAAAGAGACACCCAAACGCCTTTTCAAATATATAGTTTTAGGGGCACTAGCATGGCTTTGTGTATTCCTTCTAATGACACAATGACAAGAAAGATTTTAGCACCCTTCTACTCAGCGTTAGAGGTTTCTGCAGAACTTGTACTTTTGCAGAGCTACACAGAGATGCTGCTGAAAAAAAAATGAAATTAATGGGCCCTTGGAAAAGAAGCCCTAACAGTTCACAGCACGTTTGCTGTGAAGTACTGCTATGAGAACACATAAATCAGAAACAGATCAAATTATTTTCGTGCTATAAGGACAGCTGCCTTGCAGTAGCTGAGTGAGAACTCTTCTGAGCAGTGACAAAATTATGAGCCTTGATCAGCAGGAAAAAAAAAGTCATGGGTGAACAACAGCCAGTTTTAGACAAATAACTATTTCTCCTCCCCTGAAATTTGGAAGACCAAAGATTTTTCCTTTCATTCCTGTTTTCCATCTTTCACCTCAGTTTTTCCAGTTACTTCTTTCTGCATCCAGCACGATCCTCTTCCTGAGAATGGAACAAACAGGGTTGTCCCTCTGTTTAACTCATTGTGCGTTCAATACTGTAGGTGTATGACAAATCTTTCTAAACAACCTTTCCCCAGTGCACTGCGTGGCAGAACTGTACACACAGCATCTCTGAACACCAGGTAGGGAGCAAAAAGGAAGGGACAAGACCCAAGAAGTCTTCAGATCTGCCACAAGAGCACTCTGTTAGCACCACCAAATTGCAAATACATAACGTAACAGGGTAGCTCTTTTACCGGATATCAAACGCCTTCACGTAGGGATTAATACTGGCAACACGGATGGTGAGGAACTGCACAGGCATGTTTGAGTCCGGTGTGAGTTCATGCTGTCTGGAGTCTGTCACCGTCAAATGAATGTCCTGCTGCTGGGCAACGTGTAAACAGTAGGTGGTCACTTTAATCACCCACGTGTCCGTAACAATCACCCTCGCTCCTGGGGCTCCAGTAGCAAATTTGTCAATTCTCCTAAATTCTGTATTGATGGAAGAAGCTACTGCCCTCCAACCCGACTGCGGGAGAGTGTGAACAGCGAGTGTTCGGGCTAACGGATGATTATTCCAACCTTTCCGTGACCAGTAATATGCCAGGGCACTGGTGACTGCTGGAAAGAGAACAGCGAAGAAGAAGAAAGTTTTCCATCCTTCTGAAGCCAGGTAGAAAAAACAAAGATGTTTTTCAGGTGCAGCAAAGCACATACCAAGGTAATAACCTGCAAGGAAGAAGACTTACTTTCAGAAATCAATTAAGTACATGCATAAACACATAACCCTGAATCATATAGTTATCTATATGCCCCCTCCCTGGCAGTGTCCAAGGCCAGGCTGGATGGGGCTTTGGGCAACCTGGTCTAGTGGAGGGTGTCCCTGCCCATCGCAGGGGGTTGGAACTAGATGGGCTTTGAGGTCCATTCTGGGTTTGGCTAGAATAGAGTTAATTTCACTGCAAGGTGGGATGGGACACAGCCAGGACAGGTGACCCAAACTGGCCAGGGGAGGTATTCCATACCATGTGATGTACTGCTTAGCATAGGGGAGGGGGGGCTGGTCAGGAAGCGGCACGGCTCCGGTCTGGTTTTGGAACGGGTCTGAGCGTGTGGTCTGAGTTGTACGGTATTGTGTATCATCAGTACTGTTTTCTTTTTCTCTTCACTCCCTTTGCTGTCCCAGTAAAACTGCCATCTGTTGTTATCACAGCTCAGGGGAGCGTTTTCTTTCCCTTTCCCCCTCCCCACTGGGGGGGCAAAACGAGCAGCTATGTGGTGCTCAGCTGCCGGCTGGGGTACAACCACGACAAGGTCCCTTCCAACCCAAACCGTCCTGCGATTCTGATCTAACCAGTGAACTCACCCCTACGAGAGCTGTTGTACTTCTGGATGACAGCTCAGACTGAAGCCTGCTGTCCTACGCAATTTGAGGTAAATTCTTACCTGTGACTGATTTTTATCAGAATTACACAGTTAAAGGAAGCAGATTTGAATTTGCAGGTTGGATAAAATTACCTGTAAGATGCCACTTTTACCTGAATTATATAGCTAAAGGAAGCGGATTTGAATTTGCTGGTTGAATAAAACTCCCTGTAAAATGCCACTTTTAGAAGTCAAACCTTCAGTTTTAGCAGATTTACACGGCTAAAGAAAGCTGATGTGAATTCGCTACATAAAAAGCTATTCCTTCGCAACCGCAGCTAACTAGTTACAAAGCTTAGGACGTGTAACACAAACAAACGCGATACCAAAGCCCAGTGTGCCAAGCTGGACGGCTAACCGACCCACCCGCACCCGCGGACACTGCTGAGGAACCCCCTTGCTCTGGCCCGGCCGGGGGTCACCCCCCGCAGCCGGGAGGCTGAGGGCTGCCT
>VWZZ01007013.1:613738-633721 GCA_013399095.1 Psophia crepitans | reverse complement strand
GGGGAAGCTCCTGCTGAGGGGTCTTGGGGCACTTTTGTGAGCTTAGGACTTGTGGGGAACCTCTGAGTTTGGGGATGATGGGGAGGCTGGGGGTGATGGGGGTAGAGCTGAGGGACTCCCCCATGAATTTGGGGATGAGGTGGGGCCTGGGTGGATCTTGGGAGCATCTCCGTGTTTTGAGGGTGATATGGGACTGATGTGAGGACTCGGGATCGCCTCTGAGAGTGTGTGTGGAATGTATGTGGCCACTTCAGTAAACCTGGGGCTCTATGGGCTGCGGGAGGCTCTGGCAGCCTGAGTGGTGGGGGGTTGCTGAGGGCACCCCGCTGTGTTTAGAGGTGGGGGATGTGAGGCTGTGGTGGTCCAGGGTAACTCAGCAGTGTTGGGGGCACCCTGATGAATTGGGGGGCTGTTTTTTTTTTTCCTTTGGATTTATCTTTTTACCTGAAGCACGGCTAGCTGCAATGATGGGGAGGGATGGTGCTTTCCCAGAGGGCCTGCAAAGGCTTCCCTGGCCTTGCTGCTCCTCCTCTCCCCGGCCCACAGAAGCCTCCCTGTTGCTGCCTCTGACTCCACTGCAGAAGGCCAAGGCCATCTTTTGTTCCCTTGCAACGAGCTGCGGGCCCTGGCTGCTGGAACTGGGGGTTAACAGGGCCGGGTGGGCCCGGACTCCCCATCTGCCTCCCAAGCTTGGTGTTTTGGGTAAAATTGCTGCGAATTCCCATTCTGAAATGGACTGTTGAGTCAGGCGACTTCCGCAGTCAGAGGAAGGCCGTGATTGCAGAGCCTTTTAACCAGAAAAGTGTTAAAGGGGTAGCTGCTGTCTGAGCATTCACACACCATTCATGGTGTCACATACACATTTATTCTTGGGCGTGCTTCCTCCTTCTTCAGGCTCAACCCTAGGTTTCCTGAAGCAGAGTCTCAGGCATCAGATTTTACAAAATAATTAACTTAATTGAAAGGAGGAGCAGCAGCAGGATCAGACTGGGCTGGGTGCTTCCAAAGAGAGGGACCCAGAACAAAGAAATCCGGGGGCAATTATGGTCTTGGGTCTCACACACTCTTCACAAGCTGTCCATGTGTCCTTTAGTCCAATGGTGACTTTTGGTCTGGGGTCTTCTAATTGGATTCTTCTGTGTCCAGGCAGGCTCTTACCTTGTTGACTTGCAGTTTCCTCAGTTTTCCCTGAAAGTTGGAGCCTCCTTATCTTCTTGTTTACATTCCTTGTACACCTGCCTTTGCTTGTGGAACATGGAGATCTGACTTGGGAAAACCACTACTGAGATATTAGTGTAATATCAAAACACTTCCCCATACTAAAAGACTAAACACAGCACTGTACTAGCTGATAGGAAAACTACTAGGAAAATTACTGAAAAAGAGCTCTTATCGTGGCCTAAAGGTTTCAGCAAATCTAGCCATTCATGCTAAGCAAAAGCACAAATCACACTATTGTATTCCTAAGTAATTTATTATAATTTAAACCTACTAATTTATGTTAAACAACTAATATCTGTGTTTGTTCTGGATTGAGATGTTTGCACTAAAAAAAAAGTGGTCAGCTCTTTGTATGGAAATACAGCACATACGAAGTCCCTCTGTGAGCAAGTGCTCTGCATCTTAGTTGCTAGAGAAGTTCAGGAGGGTAGTTAAGTACAAAAATTCTGGTTTTGTTTTCTATGTTCAGTGACTTTTTTAGGCATTTGAGACCACATTGCTTTGGATGTTGTGCCCCCTTGTTCATTAAACAACAGGTAGTTGCCATGGAGCCCTTAATTTGCAAATTAGAGGTACCTGAGGTTTAATTATCTCATGTCATTGAGTTTATGTTTGTTCTCAAGTACAGAATGACAGACTGCTGCTTGTGTCTGGGTAAATATTATTCTAAAACTAGGAGCAGTTTCATTTTAGTGAATTTTGGTTTGCAATAGTGGGGAAAAAACACTGCCTTTCACAATACTGGCATGCCTCGGACACTGGTCACTTTAAACAAGTAGATGTCTAATGAAGCCTCCCTTCCCCTCTCACTTTATCACAGCTACTAGCTAATGAACAATTTAGATCAAATCTTGGTTGCAGATATTTTAAATGTTGAATTACTTTTAATGATTTAATCCAAGAAAGGAGTTTAATTTTTAGATTTAATATGTAAAGTGTTGGGTATATGTCTATGGTGTCAATTTATTAGGTATTTTAGTCGTCTGAATCTGGCACAAATAGCTCAATGACAAACCTGAAAAAATCTCTAAATTATCCTCCCCTGGTTGTGGAGCTTGTTTTAGAAGGTGTTGACAACTTTTTCATGTCTGAGGCTTTGTTTCTGAAGTAACTACAGTAAACAACTCCAGTTTGTGAAGAATCGCTTGATCTGTTGTTTCTATTGTAGTTTGGAATGAAGGAACAGTGAAGTTCCCTTCAAGTTCTACAAGTGGTTAATGTAAAAATACTTTATATATAAAATAACTTGGGCTAAAGTATGAGTATGATGAAAAATAGCTAATACAGGCGTGCTTAGCTTGCCACTGCTTCTGTAGCCATTGTTTGCATTCCACTGCTGATTAGAAGTGCTGTTGTTGGGCTTGCAGACAAAGCAGTTGAGTTCAGTAGAGTATAAAGCAAATTTTCCCATAAGGATTAATGTAAGAGTGGAGAAATGTGTATGGAGGCTTCAATACAGAAATTTAAATATGTAAGGACTATGAGATTGAAAACATGACTTAAGATCTCTGGCGGGAGTGTTCCTGTTATCTCTTTATGACGATGAAGACAATCATATGGAGTTGTCCTGCTGATTTTTTCTGGATTAATCTTGACTCCATCTTGGAGGATGGAAAAACAAGCTAAGGATTAGCTGTTTGCTCAAATCAAGCATGTGAAATCCCTTGGCAGGGTTATATGTTGCAGAAAGGCAACATCTCCACTTGGTGTGATACTGATTATCTTGCATAGGTGGTGTGGTACAAGATAAGAGTTCTTATGAGACAAATTGATTTTAGTGATTTGTCAGATAACTGCTTCTCAGGGGTGATCCTTCATGGGCAGTGATTATGCCCAGAGCTTGCTGAACATGCCTTCTGTGCTCTGGTACTTGGTTTGGTTTTGTCTGTTTCTATGTTACAAAGAAACAGCAGTAACATCACTGAATATTAATGTTAAACATGTTTAAGATCAGTGGCTCTGGTGGGAATAAAAGGTAGACAGAGTTCAAGTACCTATAATGTGCTTGCTTGCCTGGCATACTTGAAATGTGTTCTCTATTTCAAATTTATTTTCATCCTTAATCTTAGTTGTGACACAGGCTTTAGTTTCAAGCCCTTCACACTTGAAATACTAGTAAGATTAGATCAGCCTATATGGTCTACTAAAGCTTGTGCATGTCTGATTTAAGAACAATATTTAAGAAATGCCTTTTTAATTACATTTTTTCATACCAATGATGTTTATGCTGCAAAGTACTGTGTCTTACAAAAGCAGCACGTGTTCAGACAGCACAGGAAAAAATGAAATAATTTTATTCAGGACTCTGATCCTAAACACACCCTAACTAACCAAATTTGGTTTTGCTGTTTGCTGATGTACAATGTAGTAATGACACCATGTGAACAGGATAGAGAAATGATTGTTATCTGCTCCTTGCAGAAGCTGTAATTTTGTTTAGCTTGAAGCCCTATTACAAGAGACATGACTACATCACTACTGGCTCAAAGGGGTTGGGAGTGAAGAAACTTGCAGATGACAGAGCTCCCTTTAAAGGACGGGCAGCTGAATTAGTAGGGTTATAATGTTAACAGGGGAAATTAAATTCTCAGACCCCTAACAAAACCAGAGGGGCTGTGCTGCATTTCGATGCTTTCAGAGCCTTTTGAGATATGCCTTTTCATGCGCAGTTTTTTCAAAACTTTAAAAACTTTTTTGAAGCTGTTCATCTTTGCTAGCTAGTGCCAGGCTTCCAGCTTCTTCGATTATCTGTAAGAGCATCTGGCTGACCACACCCCCTCATTCATGCTCCGATGTTGTATGTGTTGACATTCTAGAATGAGTCTGCAGATTTTAAATGCAGAAAATGGAGAAAACGGAGAAAACATCAATGATGATCTAACAGCGGAAGACTGTGACTTTTTCTTTGCGCCACCGGAACCTACAGGGAGACCTTCCATTCTACGCCTGTCCCAGAAAGAAAACTTGCCGCCAAGAAGTGTGGCAAAAGCTATGAAGGTAAACTTTGGCTTTTGTATTCTTTTGCCTTCTATGATCTCTGCTACTGATGCATGTGCTATTTAGAGCCTGAAAATACTGTGGTGGTCATGTTCTTCCTTTTTCCTCCCACCCTGCCCCTTTCTTAAAGGTAACCTTTCAAACTCCTCTAAGAGATCCTCAGACTCGAAAAATCTTAAGCCCTACTATGATGGACAAACTTGAGACTACTTTCACGCTTGATGATTGCAGTGAAGCCTTGGTGGATGATCTTTTTTCTGCACCTGCCAGTGTTGAGTAAGTAATGTGTTCATCACAGCATTAGCCATGTGGGATGTACTCAAATTTTTCTCTATTATAAACCTGTGTAATTAGAATATATTTTTTATTTTATTATAAGATGTAAACTGCACAAAAGGACCAAAATGAATGCTGACTTTGATGCACGAACTCTTTTTCAAAGATAAAATTTTCTTAGAAGTAGTGACAGTTATCGTTGTAATATTGAATACTGAGCTCTTTCTAACTCCTCAGTAACTGATTTAATACAGATGACTTATGGATAAATAGTTTAAGAGAAAGGAGATACATTAAGCAAACAACACAAAACTCTTTCCCACAGTAAGGTTTTCATGTGAGACTACAACTATTCTGAAGGTAATCCAGAAAGCTAAGCCTTAAAAATTCTGATTCTGTCTACTAAGTATAGTTTTTACTTTTTAGATTTTCTCCTGAAGATACATTTTCTGATGGGTTGGCTTTAATTGACACCTTGAGTTAATGAGTATTAAGATTAAAGAAAATTTAGCAACACAGAGAAGATATAACAACAAGCCCAAGTACAAACAAGTTTGTGTGCCTTTATAGTCTAGCAACTTGGGTCTCAAAGTGGCTGGTGGTGGCTGTCTAGAGAAAGCATAAAGTCTGCAGTGTTATAATTTGGGGTTTTGCAGCTCTCCTTTACTAGAAATATTATAATGGTGTAATACAATGTTATTTAATAGGCCTTAATGCATGTGTGTTATGGACTTTTTAAGCCTCTATAAACATCTGACATCTGTAATTACCAGTGACAAGAAGACTCCAATCTTAATTTGTCTTCTGCAAGGAAATACATACTTTTGCTTGTTTTTAACTGCCTAATACTTTAATTTAACTCCTGTTCTTAGTTTTGGGAAGAAAGGAGAAAGATGAGGGGACTTAAATGTAGAGATTTGCTTCAACTGTGAACTTCCATGTATATTCTAGTTTAGAAAAGTACTTCTAAGCTAGCCACCACAATTTTAAAGTTACTTATTTGCATTTATTGCCTTAAACTTACATGAATAAACGAAGATTTAGTACATATAAGGTTCAAGTGAGTTAAAAAGGCTAGCACTGAGTTGGTTTGAGCTAGTTTGAAGCAGGTGTCTTGCTTTGGCTGGCATTTATTAGGTTAAACACTGAAGGAGAATGGGAGGGGCCTGAGTAGTTGTACAAGCCTGGGGCTGAACTATTGCGGGGAAGAGGCACTCAGACCGGGTGAGAAGGACTTCCTGAACTCTTATCTCCTGCCTTTGCTTTCGGGTTTATCAAAGTGACGTTTGTAGTGAGTGACTTTTTAATCATGTTCTGTTCTGCGGCACATATGGATGGCACATAGAAATAATAACTTTAGGAAGGGGCAAAACAATGGGAGGAAATCCTGTTTCAGGAAGTAATTGCTTAACTCTCTGTAGTCTGAGGCTAAGCCTCAAAAGTTGAGTATGGTTTGGGGAAATAAAGTGGAGAGCAATAACTTGTAGAATACCCAGCAGTAGTGAATACACAAACTTTAACCTGTTTGTGCTAGAGAATCTTACCTTTCTCTTACTGGAGAAGTATTTTCTTTTATACAGCTTTGCTCTTCAGAGCTGGTGTTGTGCAGAGTTTAGAGTGCCTGAAGTCTAGGTTCTGTTTTGGTATGTGGGCCCTCATAGATTAAATGCTGGTGGATACTTTTGGGAAAATATTTGCCAGAATGACCAAAGTAATGACTAAATTGGAGAACCTGAATCATGACTGAGTTTGGTCCTAGACTTGTGAGTCTGTAATGACTCATAGATGATTCTACATGAAGATGCACTATTAATTGGGCCTGTATTTGAGCTGCTTACTGTTAATATCTCTCTCTAAGCAATGTATATTCCACTGTCTAGTGAAATGTAGATGTCCCTGTGCTGTACTGGGTAGAGCAGTCTCCAGTCATGACTGGCATAAGGTGATACAGCTGCACAGAACAGGAAGGTTAAGAATACTGACCCGTTTCAAGGATTGATCTCCCTATAGTTCATGTGTACCAGAGCTCGTAACTTCAGAATGCTTAGGTGGTAGCTGAGTTCTTGCTGTTATGATACTCTTTTGCTATAAGTTGTCTTGTGTCAGAAAAAATCAGATTACTCTGAGCAAAGCTACTTGTGCAAATAGCTTAAGATGTTTTTGAATGATGTCTAAAAAGTAACTATAGCATGTGTGATCTGACTTTTTTTAAATGCAGCACATGTCAACAAAAGACCGAAGCTGAAGCAAACAATACGGTGATAAATACCCAAATGCCAGAGAAGGTCAGTGCAGCTCCTTACCCGGATGATGAGATGCCAGTGAAGAGTCGAGGTTCCTACAATCTTGATTTTGAGAACTTGAATGACATTAATCCCTTTCAAAGTTCAGTGCACTTGCAGCATTCTCCTGGAAATCTGCCGAAGTTGCCTGTAAAAGCATCTAGCAGCCCTGAGAAAACTTCTGAAAAAAGTAGTAATTATCTTCTGGATGATACAGCTGCTTCTGCCACAGGAAGTACAAAGAGCTTGGGTGAAGAGAAGACTCTCTTCTCTGGAAAAGAATCTCTATTGAGAGAGCTGGAGTCTAACAAATCCAAGCTGTCCCCTAAGCAAGGAAGCAGTGACTCTGTGCAGGATGTGAAGTCTGCTCCCACAGACCTGAGCCAAACTGATAACTCAGTGGGATTAGCAGAAACACCTACACCTCCTGTACAGTTATCTGGCAACTTAGGTCCCAGCAGTTCTGATGTAACTAATATTTCAAAAAGTGGGGAATCGAAGCTTCAGAATGTTTCAGTAGCAGAAAAAGCCTCTGCAGAAGAGCTGCCTGTCTCCAGAGGGGAAGCCTCAGAAAAGCCTGGTGTCACCAAGGCTGGACCAGTAAAACTGGAATTTGACTTTGATAATACCACAGCTAGAAAGCCACCTCCTAAGAAACTAGGTAAAAGACCTGGAATTAAGCCACCTTCCAAGAAAACTACTATTACTGAAGCAAAACCGGAGAATACTGAAGTGCAAAATAAAAGTAATGTGGAAGATGAAATCCCACTTCCCAAAGCATCTTATAAGTTTGACTGGGACAAACTTGATGATCCGAACTTCAATCCGTTTGGAGGAGGTTCCAAAATTTCCAGCTCACCCAAGTGTTCTGAACCTAGCTCTCAGAAAGCTCACCTGCAGGAAGAACAGGATAGTACGTCATTAAGAAGGGAGCCTCTTCCAGTGGAGCAGGATAACAGACCAAGTACCTGTGAAACTCTTGAGAAAAGAGAACCCAAAAGTCTGTAAGTAAACCTGTAGCAGAATACAGAAGCACCTTGAACTGGTGTGAGGAAAAGGTAGATAGTATCTCTGGCTAGTTGATTCCTACTTCCTTGACTTTCTCCTTCTGAGGTTGCTTGAGTGGGAGAATGGAAGATAATGTGTTGTCTTTCCTAGAAAGCCTTAACAACTAGAATTTCAGCATTACTATGGACAGCCAGGTGCTTACCAGCACTAGACTGGCACAAGATGGTCATTTGATGGAAACATTTGCTCTCTTACTCCCTGTGTAACATCATTACTTTTTTCCAAGTTGAAAAATTGAGTTTGTGCTGTCAGCAGTAACTAAAATATTGGACCTCTCTAATGAAGTTCTGTGCTTTACACCAATAATCACTGCATTACTTTGGAAAAAGTAGCAGGCTGCTTGTAATTCTGTTCTTAATTAAACAAAAAGCCTATCTTTAATTAAAAAAAAAAAGGGTGTAACAGATGGAAATAAGAACAGTGTTAAGTGAATAAGTGATACTACTATGGCTTTCTGCTTCCCAGATAGCACAGCTTCTGATGGAGGGAGAGCTTTGTCATTTAAGTTGTCACCAGGCAAGACAGTGGATTTACATCCCCACCTGTAAAGCTTCCTGTAGCGTGGCAGTAGAAACTCAAATAACCTTACTTTGCTTCCGTGTATCTGGTAAATAGAATTCGGAACTGTCTGTGTGACTTGGATTTTGATTCTTTTCCTTCTTTAGCGAAATCAGCAAACAGAGCGTGGTAGAAGAGAAGCCAAAAACTCAAGACAAGCCAGCAGTTCCAGCAGAAGCTCAACTTCCAGGAGAGATAGCCATGGTAAGGTATAGGAAAGATAGCCAGGTCTTACCAAGTTGTTCCATGAAGCAGAGTTCTCCGACTTAACCTTGTCAAACTCATGTTTGGTATCTTGTCTAAGAACTAGTGTTTTTACACATCTTCAGCAGCTCTAGAATGAATATCAACTATGCCGACTTGTCTTTTGAAGGTAACATCAGAGACAGCCAAATTGGTACCTTGGTACTTAGTATCTTTTTTGATCAGCAGTCACTTATAAGGACAAACATAAGGGTGTGGACTCTAAAAATAAAGTGACTCCTATATAATATGAGCTGTACTCAGTGTTGGTAGTTCAGCTTCTATGCTTGTGAACTCTCGGTTTATTATGCTGTCTGCCCAGCTGGTTTATGACAATTCAATTTGATCATCATTGTGATTTTCATTGCATTTAAATCATTATTTTAACAGCAAGGAGGATTGTGTTTTTTCTCATCAGGAGAAGCAAATGAACCCATCTAAAATGTCTCCAGCTAATGTGCCCCCTCGAGATAATTTGGTTTCTGCTGACAGTGGAAAAAAGTCAGTGTCTGCAGAAGAAATTAAACCTAGTTCCCACAGAACTGAAATGACAGCAGATGAGCAGACAGCTAACACTGAACCCGAAGAGCTCTTCAGACCATCATCAGAAGGTAAAGGCATTTCTTCAGAATAGACCGAAAAGATGTTACAAAATAACCTCTGCCTATGTATTCGGTTTTGGCACTGATTCTAGTTCTTGTCTCTCCTCTTGCTCCTCTGAAAGGACCGTAAAACCTACAATGACTAGCAGGGGTGGGAAGATGTACCTAAGCATATTTCTAACTTTTTCTGGATTAAGCTAAACTTCAAGCTCGCTATTAGCATTCAGCTGCTTGAAGGATGAAATTTAGGCTGGTACAGAAAGAATCTTTTTAGTGTTTCAGTGGCAGCTTTCTGTGCTGACAAAATGCTTCCTTAAAATCACTTCTGGTATTAAGGGCGCTCTAAATTGAGAGCACTAGAGCTGTGCAACTGCCTATACTTGAGTTTTGTAGATTACTGTGGCCTTAGCACTACTTGAATACTGATTTTTGTATTGCTGTGTAAATGGTCTTTCTGCACTTGCATGCCTGTCTCTGAAAGCTTACAATGTGGCTGTGACCGAACTACCTGGAAGGGTTATTCCTTCTCGGTGCATTGTGTGAAAGGATGAGCAAACGGTGTGACTGCAGTGCAGTCTGTCACTTAATACTTGGATGGAATTAGTATATTGAGAAATGGCTGTAGCTTCATTGTTCAAATCGAAGTGGCATTTAATTTTAACCGTGGATTACCGATATTACACTTTTATGGGATGCTCTATGAAAGAGTAGAACGCCTGACTCTGCTTGCTACTTGAACTATAGAACAACAGAAGTTCTTAAAATGTGTGAATTTTACATGTGATTACAGGTACGTGGGCCCAAATGGAAGCTGTAAGTTTGTGTAACGTAGAAATTATTGCCTGATTTTTTTTTAATCTTGTATTTCTACTCAAACCTGAAAACCATAATATTTTTAGTGAATTAAACTAGAGCTCATGAGATGGGACCAGGGATTTATTTGCTTTATATACATACCTGTTTGTTTCTGTCTGTGCATGCTTCGCTGTAAGACAACAATATTGTACCTTCATTGTATCACTTCCTTCTCTTCCAGTTCTAGGAATGGGCATAGAAATAGACTATCTGGAACAGTTTGGGACTTCATCAGTAAGTATGACATAGAAATGTTTTGCTTGCCTCCCTGACAGAGGGGAGAGGATGGGAAAATGAAACCTAAAGCCTCAAATGTTTTCATGAAATAACTTCACTTTGAACTTGCCCACAGAAGTGTAGGCACTATTCCAAAGGAATGTGTCTGTGAGTTTGGGCAGGGTGTGGTGGGGGAAGGAAATGTAGTTATAAGCAATTCTGCTAAGGATTGGGGGTCTTATGCTTTCAGTTTGCAAAGGTGCTATTTTTCTTTAATAGTGGTAAAACAGAGATGGATGACGTTTCCCCCTGGCTTGCCAAGCACAGAATGCTTTCAAAGTGCAGGATCATTGTTCTGAAAATATTTTGTTCTAAGCTCTTTTGTTTCATGGGCAGTTTCAGGAAATCTGTCTCTAAATTTGGCATGTCATGTTTCAGTCATTCAATGTAGTTATTCTTGCTCCTACTTTTGGTCCAGAGTAGGAGTGGCTCTGAATATACAGCACATACACTGAGCTGAAATTTTTTGGACATGCTGTGCTTGTCCTTACTGTTGTATGAGCAGAGACACAGTGACATATACTGCTCATTCAGCTTACGATGTGATCTTTCAGTGTTGTCTCCTGCTTTGAATAGTTCATAAATGTTTGCCCTTTTGGTTCTGTCTGAGCAGATTGAGTTCACTTGATATTGCTTAAAGACTTAAGTGTGTGGGCACTGAGTTCTCTTACGTAATATCTCCTGAGAACAATGCTCTGGCCACTGAGGAATAGGCTCACCCTCTCTCCAGAGGATTATTTGTGTGTGTTTGTGGGGAGGGGGGGTGGTGGAATGTGTGTGTGATGCTATGAAGCAGCATATCTGCCAGTTTATACCTCCTTCCCCTCAGTTCAAAGAATCTGCCTTGAGGAAACAGTCGCTGTATTTGAAGTTTGACCCTCTGTTGAGAGACAGTCCGAAAAAACCAGTTTCTGGTACTGCTGAAACAAACATGAATATCATGACAGCTCCACTTCAGCGCGGGTAGGTATTGACTTGGTCTAGGCTGTGTACCTAGCTTTGCCAAGAAAGGCAGTGCTTGAATGTAATCATGTATGCTTGTTCGTTTTCAGTCCTGTTGCTGACTTATGCAAATTGCTTGTGGAGGCCGAAAAACCTGCAGCGGGTCTTCAAAATGAAGACAAACCAAAAGGACTAGATCTTCTGGGAACGTTTACAACTGCTGTAAAGGTCTCTGAAGTGGTATCAGGTTTCATGTTGATACTTTGGGAGAGGGATTGGCTAGGTTCTGGGCTGAAGACTTATGCAGGATTCACTTATAAGGATGCTTATTGAAACTGTTGTGTTAAAAACTGGGTTGGATACTTATGTCCACGTTGACCTTTTTTTTGATGGACTTCATGTTCTTAAGTGTTAAAGTTGTTTTGTGGAAACTGGTGGCATTGCACATGGTCCAGGAGAATTCAGGCTGTTTTTAAGAATGCTTTAATCGGGCAATCTTTGTCATGCAGTTGAAGCCACGAAAATAAGACAAGCTTGTGTTTTAATTGCACTGCTGGAATGAAAGGCACTTCTGTGATTAAACTTGATGCCATACAGTCTAAGGCTCATAGTTTGAACAGCCTTTTATGAACTGATCTGCACACAGCAGTTCATCCTGAAATGGTGCCCCTTTTACTGGTGGGGAACAGCGTGGTGTAATCTGCTTTGTTTCTGATAATTATAATTGGTGGGTAGCAATTTCTGTTATACCTTAAAAGATAACTACCTAGTTCTAAAAGATGTCTACAAAGAAAGCTATGCTAACAGAGTTATGGAGGTATTTTTGGTGTTTGAGTGAAATACATTGACTTACCACTGAATCTGCAGACAGCTAATCAATGGCATGAAAATGGGAATATGTTGAAACTCTGCTTTTTTCTTCTCACAGGAGCCAGATCCCTTAATTCCAGTCTCTCTGACTAGTGATGTTTCTCCACTCCCTTTTGCTGCTTCCGCAAACACTACAGTGGATGCTATTATAGATGTGCTAAAATATAGCCAAAAAGACATGGATGCAGCTGTTGAACTGGTTAAGAGAGAGGTATGGCGACCCTTCCAAAGCAAAACTTTGCATATTCTTGAATGTCTCTTTGTTTAGATTATCTGGTGTAAATATCTGTACTTGATAATTCTTTCCACCATGCTTGATGTAAGCATCTCATTCTGAAAAGCTTGCTGTGTACTTGGTAGGAGCAGTAGTTATAGAACTCTTCAGACCTAATACCTAAGGAAATATGGTAAACTTCGCTTAGTCAGATTTTGCCTTAGAATTGTCAATATTAAAAAGTATCCACTATCAGATGGAATGGTTGGGCTTAATATCAGTAATCCGAATAATTTTTATTAAACTAGGTAGTAAACACCTTTTCTTCCCACTGGGAGGGAGACACTTCTCATAGAATTATTTTCTTAAAAGAAGATAAAATGTAGTGCCAGTTCAGTGCAGTGATCAATATTTTTTTTTTTTTTTTTGTGGAATGAGGAGGTACAACAGTATGTTCAGCTAATAAAAATGAGATCTGGATCTCACTCTGGAGGGGAAGAACACTAGTGGAGAGAGGAAAGGAGGAGTAGCTCGTGGAGTTTCAAGCATATTCTGTAACTATATGACAACAGAAATTGCTTTTGAACTCATTTTCTTACTAATGCAAGAAGTCATGTATCAACTCACTTCAGAAATCCAACTGCTTGATTCATTATGGCTTCTGGCTTACATAACCTTACAAATACTAAATAATATGAGTACCTAAGCATAAATATCCTTAAAGCTAATTGTGTCGTGTCAAAATTAACTTCAGAAGAAAACGGAGCATTTAGAATTTTTGACTAGCTATACTGTAGGCAGCAACACCAGGGCACCAAACAGACATGACCTGTGATTATTTGCTGCTTAAGTTACCTTTCCTTTTAGAGTACAATAGTCCTAGCTTTTCCAGGAGTAACTTTTGCTTTCTGTCACTTAGAGGACACTTTTACCCAGCATGTTGTCAGTACAGGAAAGCAAATGCAGCTTTGACAGGGGACAACTGGTTGTCTAGTGATCTAAAATGAAGAATTTGTATAATAAGAGGGAGTAAAGCTTATAATATCTTAAAATTGCTGCTCTAATCTCTTGTTTCAAAGAACATGCAAACATAGTTGTAGCAAGACAGCTGTGACTGGATGACTCCAGCTGGCTGTGTGTCACTTCAGTAATTCCAAGCATTTTTGTTTTATTAACCCGAAAGGAAGACAGACTAAACTCAAAGAAGACTTTTTTGGTGGAGCAACTCCAGAGTGGGAGGAGAATAAAAAAACACTTTGTTTTCCTTCTGGACAAACACAGCGCTTCATGAAAACATGCTTTTTGGTTCTACTGAACCATTTCTGAGTTTGCAGATGAAAGTTTTTAACTGATTTCCATTTTCACACACTTTTGCTTTTGAAACATTTATTTCTAACCTAACTATTGTTAACTCTTTCTCTTATCTTTTGGTACATTCTTTTTCACATCCTGTCATCTGAAATACTTAGTATACTTAAAATGCATTTACTCTAAATACCAAAGACCAGTGTACTACAGTATACCATGCAACTTTGAGGGGCGACTGGCAATAATCATATGCTCCCACCTTCTCTTGTTTAAAATTCCAGGTGGTTTTTGTGTATTTTGAGTCTCTGTCATTGAAGGCCTCTGACACTGGAGTCAACTATCAATGTTAACAGTTCTTAATGAAAAAAAAAAAAACCCAAGACAAAATTAATTTGCACAAAGCATTTAGCAGAGAGTACTTACACTGCTTAATACCGTTACTGTGGGCTCTGCTTTAATTCAGTTGATGTGGAATAGGTATGGTTATTCTTAAATGAACTGAGACGTCTTAAATTTGGAAACATGGTAGAGGGAGGATTGACCATTGAATAAAATGACTAAACAGCAATTTGATCTTGATCAGAACAGCCTTCTGGTATTTGCTCTTTCCTGTGTAAAGATTAGCGGACTTGTGTGGCTTATTTTGTCTGCTTTGTAAATAAAAGGGAAATAAGTCACTTGAGAGAACATTACCTCTTGAGAGAGTACTACTGGCCAAGGAACAATGATCTGCATATAGGATGGGAAAGAGTAGCCAAGAGATGGATGGAGTTGGCTCTGATTTCCCATGATGAGATACGGGTAATATTGAGTGGGAATCATGTATGCAAAGTCTAAATCTGTCTACCCCTTTTTTGACTCAAATTTGTAATGAAACTTAATTTTGAATCTGTTAAGTGGTTAGAACTTATTTTTCTCCCTATCAAGTTATAATTATACCTAAGCTGCCCTTTAGACTGTTATGAGTATCAAATCTTGTATCTCTTCCTGTGCGAGAAATGTTGGCTTTTTCCCTCAAAGGTTCAAGAGAAGCAGTTGGAGACTCAGGAATGGAAAAAGAAGTATGATAAACTCCATATGGAATACAAGGAAATGGGGTATGAATCTGTCTTGGTTTTTTTTTTTTTTAGATCTACTTACTCTAGCTGCTTTTTCTAACTTATGTTCAACATTGTTTTTCAGGAAAATAATTGCTGAGTTTGAAGGTACAATAACACAAATGATGGGTAAGTTCCATATTTACACTTTGGCTTGGGAGAATGGGACACGCTCAGCCTCAGGTTGCAAACCGAAGTTAGTACTCTTCCACTTCTGATGGCATTAATATTTCAAGTGCTTCCAAGGGCAAATGTAAGGTTTTGGACAAGGTAGTTAGAGTAGCATTTTTATACGTATCCATACAGACATGATATCACTTGGTAGGTAATAACGACTTTTCTGAATCAGGCGTGAACACATCTAACTACTTCTTACTCTCTAGTGGAGTGCAAGCTGTTGGTTTATTAAAACTGGCAGATCCAGTTGTCTGCACCATGTTTAACTGTTTATTGCCTGATCTCGTTTAAGTGATGTCAGTAGCAGTTCTTGCTGGACAGATTGGGGCTTTGCTTCAGTCAAGCTTGTGGCCTCAAACCTAGGAGGACATTGAATGAAACTCTTGTTGTATAGGTGCATTCTCCTAGTTCAAAGCTGAGTAGACAAATCTGTGCCTTGTTTAAATTCAGTTCTTTAAGAGACCAAATATTATGCCAGTGTTTTTGTTGCCTTTAAGCCTATGGGAAACATAGTTCAGGTGTGCTAACAAAAACCTGTCCTGAAAGAATTTGCTGTGCTAGTTTGGCTTGTTATCCCAGTCTCCTCCAGACCTTCCAGCTATTGTGTATATTTAATGAAAATAAATATTTTTTGATTCTTTGCTTCTATCACAACATTTGAGGCTCCTGTTATGGTAAACTCAGGTGTAGTGTTTCAGGAGAAACAATGCTTTGGGCAAGCACCTTGTAATCTGTCTTTAATGGCCTTAGATTGATGTGAGGTAGTATGTAGAAAATAAAAAGAATGACTGCTTCCCTAAAAGCATAAGCATGGTGTCCTTTTGGAGGAGAGGCTGTGTTAATGAAACCCTTTTTTGTTTAAGAGGAATTGAAGGTGTGGGGGTTATCCTTCCATGCTGTGGAACTAGTTTTATGCTAATACAGTAACTATGGGTATAACCTTGTTAACTCTGCTTTCTTTAGAGGATGCTCAGAAGCAGAAGGAACTCTCAAAGAAAGAAATGCAGAGGATGGTGGAAGAAAAGCAGCAAGTTATTTCAGATCTGAACTCAATGGAGAAATCTTTCTCTGAACTCTTCAAACGATTTGAAAAGCAGAAAGAAGTGCTAGAGGGTTACCACAAAGTAAGATACTGTAATGCAAGTAATATCCTTCCAAAATCAACGAGACTTAGTGGAGAGGAAGTAACAGATTTCTAGAGCAGCCGGTATAGGTACTGCCTGTAAAACCAGGTGCTAAGCTGTTCTTTAAAGACTTACTGGTTTGTTGTATTTTGTGGCTCTTAAAATACGATGATGATCTATGTTAGAAGCTGAAGTTTCTTCAAACAGAACAATGAGCAGCTCCTTGTTGCATAGAATCATTAAGGTTGGAAGAGACCTCAAGGATCATTACCCTCTAAACCATGTCCCTAAGTACCACATCCAACCTTTCCTTAAACACCCACAGGGACAGTGACTCAACCACCTCCCTGGGCAACCTGTTCTAATGCCCAACATGCATATAACTCCTCTGTTAATCGAGAGACTCTCATGGAGCAACTGCTGCATAAGGGCAACTTGTTTCCCCTACATCATCTTGAATTGATGCTGAAGAGGATTTGCTATTACAAGCAAAAATAATAGTTTATTGGGTATTCTTCAGCTTAAAACCCTCAACCTCGTAAAGTCAGGCCTTCATTTTGCAGCGTCTTCAGAGACTGGAGAAATGAAGCTAATGAGGAGCATAAGCTATGGCTTCTTATGACATGAAATGTATATAAAAAAAATGCAGTTGATGCTTAAAGTGCCTTCAGATTTTCTTTCAGTTTTTCCTTTAATTTTCCCTATTTACTCAAGCTTAGAAGTAGCCTGTTATGAGGTTCATGGTAGTTTAGGTGTGAGAAACAGGTATAATGTCTGCATTGAGTCTTAAGTTTCTGCTTTACTAACACAGGTCAGATTTCCTACATCTTGTGTCCCTTCTATCTCTCCACCCTAAATTCAGAAGTCTCTTCCTTAGCACAGAGTTAAAACATCACTTGGAGACAGAGTTCCTAAATTCAAGAGCTGGAGTTGGTGGGAAGTCTCAGCACTTCTTTCAGCTTGCTAGAATAGCTAATAAAATAAGATGTCATAGTGTCTGTGCCTACCAAGGTAACTGTCTTGCTGTTAATGTTGGATGCCCTTACATCAGTGTCCAAAGCCTCAATCTCTCCATGTAGTAGTTGGATTTTCACCTATTAAGAAAACTGCAAGCTAGACAAGGCTGACTTAAAACCCACAATCAACCACACACAAAGCTGATTAGTGACTATAGTTTCAGTGACCTTTCTCATTTAGCAAAGTTTCTACTAAACAGAGTATATTGGGAGGGAAATAGGGTGAATAAATGTTAGTTTGCAAAGTTAAGAGTTGGAAGGGGGAGCTCTAGTCTCTGTGTAGGTCTGTGGGACCTCAATTTGTTATTCTGATTAGCAAATATTTCCACTTTTAGTTAATTAGTGGCTATTTGACTAATCAAATAGCCCCTTTGTGAAATGGAGAGATTCTTCTATCTACTGGGACATGAAAAGCTAACTAAGCTGCTTGTTCTTGGGACAGAATGAAGAAGCTCTGAAAAAATGTGCTGAAGAATACCTGGCTAGAATTAAAAAAGAGGAGCAGAGATATCAGGCACTAAAGGCACACGCTGAAGAAAAGCTGCATCAGTAAGTACTGTGTCAAGAAGCCAGATTCTGGGAGCGAATTAGAAAGTTTTCATATTTGCTGCAAAAACTTGGCTTAAAACATTTTTAGTTTGGGGATTAATTCAAAGTACAAGAGCCCAAGTCCATTCTGTGAACCGTGTTGCTGTGCTGTCTGAAGGGGATGTAAACACCATCTTGCTTCCATTTCAGAGCGAATGAGGAAATTGCCCAGGTACGAAGCAAAGCTAAATCAGAGGCTGCAGCACTACAGGCCAGTCTCCGCAAAGAACAAATGAGGATCCAGTCTTTAGAGAGGAGCCTTGAACAAAAGGTGAGTCAAAATGCCGGAAGTGAGTCTCTTCAAGCTGTTGCCTTAGGCTGGGACAAGAACTGCCTTGTACCAGGGCTAGCAGTAGCCAGTCGAACTCTGCTGGTTTTGATGGCTGCTGTACTGGCAGGCTTTGAGAAATAGGCATTGAAACTTCAGGCACAGCTCTTACATTAAGACTCATCTGTGTACTTAGATTTTTCTGGAGTAAAAGGTTTGTTTCTGTAGGTGGGTTGCAGAAGTGATTAATCCAGGCTACTGTGTCAGGTTATCTGAATTACTGAAGGAGATGGTGATCTAAAATGTAAATGTGGCCCAGAGCAGAATCTGGGAATGAATCTTGAGTAATTGTCTAGTTCAGCTTGCTCATATGCTTATGATGTGTAAGCTACTAGCACGAATACAGACTCTTTTGTATTGACTGAACTCTTTCAGTATTGCTCAGGCTGTTAATCTGTGTATATGATACTGTTTCATATGGCATAGTTCAAGTCTCAGAGTGTTTTCTAAAGGCACATCAGTTTCCTTTGTTCCTTCAAAGGAAAAAGGTTTTTGAGGATTAAGTCATGTAGCTGCAAATGCATGCTATTAGTTTAACTGCATCATGGCTGTATCTTTGCCAGTGTTGAAGACTCAAAAATGCTGACACATTCCTGTTGGGGAAAAGTCCCATGTTTGTGTTAGTCTTCAGGCTTATGGCTAAGGTTTGCATAGCTGGGGAAACAGTAGGCCTGCTAACTTGAGAGGTGAGACAGCACAGAACTAGTTTGGTTCCTGTTATAAATACAGTAACATTTTCCATTAAGAGCTCTTATTATATTGGTTTGACCGTATAAGGAGTTACACAAACTAGTGACTATTGCCACATGTCAGTAAAAGAGCATCATCCTACAGAGTTGTCTGTCTTGTGAAGATTAAAATCTAAACTGTCAGTCTTGCATTTTGGTGATCTCAAAGACTTTCAATCTGAAAAGTGTCATTTCCCTAGATCAGTTGGTCTCCATGTGTTATGGGAAAATTTGTGAAAGCAGCAGAGGCAGTATAGTGGATTCTGGCTCGCTTCCTGAGGCTCTTGAGGTTGCCATGTGACCCTCTACAAAGTAGACTGTCCTTTAGAGTAAATTTGCATGAGTCATGAGCATGTAAATGGACTTCCTATTCCATGTGTTGGCAGATGTGACTTGTTGCAGCTCAGCTCACTACAGAGATGTAATGTAGTTTAGGCATACCTGAAACTCACTACCTTTTTTCCTGTCTTCAACAGACTAAAGAAAATGACGAACTAACAAAAATTTGTGATGACTTGATCTTGAAGATGGAAAAAATTTGATAGCTTAACTGTATTGTACATATGTCCAGTCTCTCTGACTTCCTGTCTTGTGTGTTCACTTGTTTAATTATGTATGTGGGAAAAATAAAACTCTTAATTTGCACTTGTCTTATTATTGGCTGTATCTTTTGCAGGAAATGTCAATAAACTGACAAGTTCATGGATACTTGAGTTCAGTTGTTGCTTCCAGTAGGTAACTGTCTTGTAATGCTTTCACATGTTGCCCAAAGGAGAAACTTGAAATCATCCAGCCAGCATGGGTTCCTCAAGGGCAGGTCCTGCTTGACCAACCTGATCTCCTTCTATGATCAGGTGACCCACCTAGTAGATGAGGGAGAGCCTGTGGATGTCATCTATCTGGACCTCAGCAAAGCTTTTGACACTGTTTCGCACAGCATTCTCCTAGGGAAGCTGGCAGCTCATGGATTGGACTGCCACACTCTTTGCTGGGTTGAAAACTGGTTGGAAGGATGGGCCCAGAGAGTTGTGGTGAATGGTGTTAAATCTAGTTGGCGGGTGGTCACTAGTGGCGTTCCCCAGGGCTTGGTCTTGGGGCTGGCGCTGTTCAACATCTTTATCGATGATCTGGGTGAGGGGATAGAGTGCACCCTCAGTAAGTTTGGAGATGACACCAAACTGGGAGGCAGTGTCAGTCTGCTTGAGGGTAGGAA
>VWZZ01007013.1:592863-613484 GCA_013399095.1 Psophia crepitans | reverse complement strand
GATGATCCTTGAGGTCTCTTCCAACCTTAATGATTCTATGATTCTATGACAAGAGGGAATGGCCTCAAGTTGTGTCAGGGGAGGTTTAGGTTGGATATTAAGAAAAACTTCTTCATGGAAAGAGTAGTGAGGCATTGGAACAGACTGCCCAGAGCGGTGGTTGAATTGCTGTCCCTGGAGACGTTCAAAAAACACATAGATGTGGCACTCCAGGACATGGTCTAGCAGGCATGGTGGTGTTAGGTTGATGGTTGGACTTGATGGTCTCAGACGTCCTTTCCAACCTTAGTGATTCTGTGATCTCGCCCTTGGTCTTTTCCCTGTGTACAAACACCCAGGTTCTGTGCTCATGACCTGGCTTTGCTCATGACCTGGCAGGGTCAGCGTGGACCATGTCTGTCTTGCACTTCTTGCTCTCTTGCTTAAATCAAAATGTTTCAGAGTTGCAAGATAAAACTTGACCTGTCACACGTGACCTGCAAGGTTCAGCAGGCTGGATGTCACGTCCTGTCAACAGCCACGTACAGCGCCTCTTCCTAAGAGATTTGCTTACGGGTGTGAACTGTTAGAGGGTTTTCTAAACGTGCAGTAAACCGAGCCAATTACTAATCTGAAAGTGAATAATAAGCAAAATATCTATGCTTGTCTCACGCTTTATTTTCACACATAGTATGTAAGTATGAGCGGTAGGAGGATTTTTAACTTAGTGATGTAAAAAAAAAATCAGAACTTCAGGTTTCTTCTTTAGTGATTTGACTTCTGCGGACAAGCTAAGCAGAGTAGTGAATAGGAGGGCAGACTCCTTGCTGCTCTGATTTTTTTTTTTTTGTCATTAGTCAGTCTGCCTGCTATTGACTTTCCAGTCACCAGTTGAGAGCTCCCTGCCACTTGCCTGTAACGGAAAGCCTTGGGAGATGTAGGCTGCAGGTCACAGGTTATGGTGAAGTCAGCTTTAATTAGGGCAACAGCAGACAGCTCAGATACTGTCTGTTAGGTAATAACAGCTTAACAGGGCTGTCTGACTGCAGGTACAGCTTTTGATTTCTGATGTTACTTGAAGGCCATTCCCTTGCTTTGCTGGTCTAGTAGCTGCATTTTCACCTCAGAAGGGCTGTTGCTGCTGGGTGTGCTTGTAGCTGTACCTGGAGCCCTTCCCTTGCCCTGGCAGCCTTCCCTTCTATGCAGGTGGAAAACTGATAGCTGTGCCTAGGAGATTTGGGCTCTACTGTGTGGTTACTGATTACTATTGTTACATTACATTAATTAGTGACTGTACGTAGCAGGGACACTCTGTAGAGCACAGCAAGCCCACAGTTAACTAACGCACTTCAAACCCCTGATATGTGATGTTTTGTTTGATTTCTACATTAACCCCAGACTCACTGTGAAGTCAGTACCGACAATGCTGAATGACTCGTTCCTGCAGAAGTTGCTCTGCTGTGTGTTTTACTTAACTTATTAGGAAAGTGCCAGATGGTATTAGAAGGAAAAAAAATGAGTCATAGAACAGTGTACAAAACCAAAGCTTACTCCCTGCCTCAACTTCACGTAGCAGGGACTACTCAAGGTTGTGTCTTGGAATGTTCCTTTTTAACAGTCTTAACCATGCAGAAGAAAAATCTTACACTTGGTCTAATTGGTGAGCTTACCTATGTGTGTTTAGTTACAGAAACTGATTTCTGTTCAAGTCCTCAGTGAATATTCAGTCTTACAAGCCCATGTAGCCTAGGGTTAGAGAAGGTTAAGCATGCAGCCGCGAAGGGTAGGCCTGATCTTTCTCTCCTGGAATTTGTCACTGTGGTCTGATGAGCCAGGCAAACTGATCCGAGGCACGTGTTGATGAGGTGAAACCACTGTTTTGCAGTGGAACAGCATGCTGTGCAGATTCATGTTGTTTATCTTGCACAAAAAGTAGTAGAAAAGGGCGGAGCATTACCACAGCATCCCTGGCTAAATGAATTTGAAGTTGAACTTGCATTATTAACAAACTCTCGTTATTAGGAATAAACCTGCAATGCTCAATCTTCCCACAAGATGTAGCTGCTGCTCTTCAAAATACTGGCTGTACTAAACTGCGCACTGCTTCACCACATTGCAGAGGTGCAGATTGTCCCTCTGTCCTCTAGTTGCACTTAACGCTAAGAAGACAATTCTTCTGAAAAATTCATGATGGACAGGATAAAGAGCTGCTGCATGATTGTATGCCAGTGGGCCACATGTAAATACTGACAATATGATCTGCAGGTTTTGTGCTACAACTATCAAAGTTGTAGTTCTGTCGCTTGAATAAGTGGCCCTACAGACATAGACACATAGGATGGTTTGGGTTGGAAGGGACCTCAAAGATCATGTAGTTCCAACTCCCCTGCCACTAGACCAGGCTGTCTAAAGCCCCATCCAACCTAGTCTTCAACCCTGTCGGTGATAGGGCAGCTACAGCTTCTCTGAGCAACCTGTGCCAGGGCATCAGCACCCTCACAGGGAAGAATTTCATCCTAACATCTCATCTACATCTCTCCTTTTTTAGTTTAAAACTATTNGATGATCCTTGAGATGGTGGGGGAATGGTTGGACTAGATGATCCTTGAGGTCTCTTCCAACCTTAATGATTCTGATTCCTGTAGGCCTCTTTTAGGTACTGGCAGGCCACAATTAAGTCTCCCTGGAGTCTTCTCTTCTCCAGGCTGAACAACCCCAACTCTCTCAGCTTGTCCTTGTAGGAGAGGTGCTCCAGCCCTCTGATCAGCTTTGTGGCCTCCTCTGGACTCGCTCCAGCAGCTCCATCAGTGTCCTCATTCTGCTGCTGCAGATGGGTACAGAGGAAGAGTTGCAGCAGAGATCAGCTATACCAGGTACAGGTGCCTGACAGATCTTATTTGGTCTGGTTTTTCCCCATGGAATCAAGAATCACACCTTGTGTGGCCACTTGTTGCCTGGTGATACTAGATAATGGATATTGCACTCCAGGGTGACCTGGGAAGACAGCGCACCACGCTCCTCCTGTAATCTGTGACACCGCCTGTAACATCCGCTCGCGGCTCTCCTGTTTCCTGACTGTGTCAGTACTCACGAGAAAACTGACAGTACGTGAAAAGCAGTGCGTAAAGGGAGATTGCTATAAATGCCTGGGCACTGAAGAGGATGAGTGAATGGTTTTTGAATGTGTGAGTCCCCAAGGCTTGACTTCAAGCTTTCAGCTTGCGTAACTATATTTTGCTTGCCAAAGGTTGGGGGCTGGGGAGGACTCTGCATTTTTAAACTGCTCAGAAGGATTGACTTATTTTTCTCTGCAGGTGCAGTATGTATCTCCAACTTAACACATCATCTGGAAGAATTCAGTATTTTTTAATTCCTAGCTGAAAAGTACTGTTTAAATATTACCCTCCTTATTTTAAAGAATCGTTCTTGTTACTATCCTTCTGATGCCGGACAGTCCCCTGCAGAAGAATTCACCTTTACAGCATAGAATCATAGAATGGTTTAGTTGGAAGGGACCTCAAAGACCATCTAGTTTCAACCCCCTGCCATGGGCAGGGACACCTTCCACTAGCTCAGGGTGCCCAAAGCCCCATCCAGCCTGGCCTTGGACACTGCCAGGGATGGGGCCTCCACAGCTTCTTTGGGCACCCTGTTCCAGTGCCTGAACACCCTCACAGGGAAGAATTTCTTTCTAATGTCCAATCTAAATCTCTCCTCTTTCAGTTTTAACCCATTGTCCCTTGTCCTGTCACTCCCTGCCCTTGTAACCAGCCCCTCTCCAGCTTTTGTATAGCCCCTTTAGGTACTGGAAGGGTGCTGTAAGGTCTCCCCGGAGCCTTCTTTTCTCCAGGCAGAGCAACCCCAGCTCCCTCAGCCTGTCCTCGTAGCAGAGGTGCTCCAGCCCTCTGATCAACTTTGTGGCCTCCTCTGGACTCGCTCCAGCATACACTATAGGTGGCTAGATGCACATTAATGAACTGGTGTGGGCTGTTGTATGCAAAATACATGTGTGTTTCAGTGGAAGTAGAGTACACTTCCCGAGATAAGACTCAAGCTGGCTGGCTTGTTACCTTAGTGACCCTCATCTGCTTTGCTCTCTGCAAGCAGATAATAGGAGAGAAACCTGACACTGTCTGGTGCCTCTGCTCACTTGGTTTTATTATTTATAGGGACATATTATTTCTATGGTTTTATTTATTATTTATATGAACACTTGCTAGGTGCTGTGCAAACAGAAGATGAGTTCTCGCTCCAGACAGCCTGTTCCTGGTTCAAGTATATGGGAGTTTGTATTTTATTTCAGAGCTGATTGGGATGGATCAGAGGTACTGAACCTGCTTGTGTGGTCTAAGAGCATTGGTGTGTTTATATCAAGGGCTTCCACAGGTCTGTACTGTACTTTTAACACCTTCTCATGGCATTTCTTGCGTTCTCCAGGAAGTTTTGATGTATCTGCCCTTGGAGTCTTCCTGACCGTACTACCACACAGGCAGTGTGTGCCATATACACGTGCTGTAGTTGGTCAATCTCTTTTGTGATGGGACTTTTTCTTCTCTTAGGCTCTCAAAGCAAACTGAACTGTGCAGCCTTGCCTACATGGTCCAAAGTCACTTCTTCCCAGCCATTTCCACTCCTGTTCCAATAAAACAAATTTTCGGCAGAACACCTGTCATGGTCCAAGCACAGACTCCAGTCTCTTGCATAGTTCAAGACTTTGGTTCAGAAGCCGTGGCTGGATTCTAGAGTCAGTGGGTTGGACTCTGACCAACTTCCTATCCTTCAGCACAGAGTAACTACAGAAATGCCACAGTTTGACATGAGGGAATTTCAGCAGAGTCATCTTGGTGTGAAACTGGAAAGAGACAAAGGCTGAATCAGACTCGGTGACTTCAGCTGGACATCTAAATGTACAGCTTCATGTCTGAGGTTGCAATTTATATCTCCAAACCAGATATAACTCATCTTCCCCTCCTTCCCCACCCCCCGGTATAGAAAGAAAAAAAAAAAAAAAGGAAAAGAAGAAAACCAGAGAAATAATGGACTATTTCCTATTTTTTCCTTAGGATGGATTTTATTACCTGAACCAGAAAAGAACAGAGCATTTTAAAGCAGAAAAAGGAAATTGATACTGGTTTTTCATGAGGAAACAAACATAAAGCATTTAACTTCAGAAGGCCTCTTTGGCTGTATGAGATGCTCTTCGTCTTTTCAGAAGTCATTAGATCATGACATGACTAATCTTTTTACAGTTTAGAAAGACCCACGTGCTTTTGACTTTGTTAAATGGATCGGTCACAACATTTACTTTCTTACAGATTTCTTTTCCTTTCCAGTGTGCCTAGGGCAGACAAACTCAATCCTCTGCAGGAGTGAGGGGGAAGGAAGTTCCTTGCTCGTTTTGCCCTATTTTGGATGATAGTGCCAGTAAAACCAACTGCAGTTTACATCAGATATTTGCTTTTCAGTCCTTGCTGCCAGGTTTTGCCACTGATGTCTTCTTGCTGTTTGAAAGTCTCTCTGGTAATTGCAGACTCAGAACCTGTGTCAGACCCTGGTTTTTCTCTCTGTTGGGAGTTTCCCAGTGGTGAAGTCCTGCTGTCCTTAAGAGGGTTATGGTGTAACTTTGTCCATCTCCATGGAGTCTCTCCTGGCTCTTGGTGTGTGAGAGGACAGTCCCTTGGCTAGTGTCACCTGTCAGAGCACTGCAGGAGTTGATGGAGCTGAGGACCAGCTTGTCTGACTATGTGATAGGTCCCAGTGGCCCAGAAGCAGCTGTGGCAGTTTGATGGGGCTAATGTATGGTATGGGTTGCAGCAGAACACCGAGTGTGCTCACACGTATCGTACGGCTTGTTAGGCTTGGGGAAAGAGCCACTGGGAACACAAATGTGGTGAATCTGCCTCCCTGCATCTCGTTAAATCCACTTAGACTTGCAGTGCAAGACTTGGGAAGATCTTCAGACCCTTCCAGTGCTCGCTTCTGGATTGCCTTAGCCCCAAACCTGGTCTCTAGCCCGTTCGCACAAGGCTAGGGCTGACTTCAGACTCTTCTAGAGGAAATGGTGCAGGATGGCACGGAGCTATCTAATGAATCATTTAAACTTTTCCTTCTCTTTCTGTTTTCCAAGCCTGCTGAGCAATATTGCACCCTGGCGCCCAGTTAACTGCTTTACTTTTTGCTTTTTCATTTATTTTCAAGTCTTAAAAATAAGATTGCTTTCTGTTGTCTGATCTAACTTTATACTCAAAGAAATAGTTTCCTTGTAGTGCCATGTCATTTTTTTTTAAATTTTTATTTTTTCCAAATCAAGAGCCTGTATCACTCTCTCCCAATACACGTAAATGTTGTGCTTCTCAAATTCAGTCAACCCATTTCCTTTTGTACAAGTTCTTCGAGCCAGTTCCCCATTACTCCCCCCAGGAGATGCACGAGCAAAAAGAGAACAAAGCTAACAGGCGATGCTGGCTTTGGGGAACCAAGCAGCTTCGGTGTGAACGGGCTGTGCAACCTGCAGGTCACCAGTCAGGTCCCGGAGGTGATGGAATCCACATGTTTTCCACGAATTTCTTGTCTAGGATTTAAGTGAGCAGATACCATTAAGGACAAAAAAAACTCAAAACCCCTAAACAAAAACCAAACCACAAACAAACAAACAAAAAACCAGCATTGGATGGTAGATCCATCCAATGCTCAGCGCAGAGCCACTAAGATGATCAAGGGAGTGGAACATCTCCCTTATGAGGAAAGGCTGAGGGAGCTGAGTCTCTTTAGCTTGGAGAAGAGAAGGCTGAGGGGTGACCTCATCAATGTTTATAAATATGTTAAGGGTGAGTGTCGGGAAGATGGAGCCAGGCTCTTCTCGGCCTCACTAAGCGATAGGACAAGGGGCAACGGGTCCAAGCTGGAGCACAGGAGGTTCCGAGTTAATGTAAGGAAAAACTTTTTCACTGTGAGGGTGACAGAGCACTGGAACAGGCTGCCCAGAGAGGTTGTGGAGTCTCCTTCTCTGGAGACATTCAAAACCCGACTGGACACGTTCCTGAGTGATGTGCTCTAGGTGGCCCTGCCTTGGCAGGGGGGGTTGGACTAGATGATCTTTCGAGGTCCCTTCCAACCCTTGTGATTCTGTGATCCAGGAAAAAGAACATTCTTTGTAAAGTTAGTTCCACATGTTCCATCACGCAGGGAGTTCCACCACTTGTCTGTCCCTTGCACCTGCAACAACATCCCTGCCTTTCTTTCCATTAGCAAACCCCACCGGACTGTGTTCTGGATGCAGGCGCCAAGCGTAACCCCAACGCGCACCGAGGAGTGACAGCCTGACAGCTGATAATTTTATTTATAATCGTGGTGCCACGATTGGCCGTTCTGTTTGAAAGCATCATCGCTATGATAAGGGAGAGCTATGTTTGGGTTGGAAGAGAGGTAAACGCTAGTCTAAAAATAGATCCTCAGTCTAGCTCCTAAAGTGCGCTCAGCCAAGCCGGGGAGATGGAGGTGCAATGGCTGGTTCGTTTTCCCGTTCATGGTACCATCTGCTGCTCCCCTGATTTTCTTGCTGCTCCTCACCACGGCCCCCAGAGCCTAGATGCAGAATGTCGTTGGATATAATCCAATATATTAATCAATAATGTTGTTTAATTGATCTTGCAGTAAAGATGGGGTTTAGCCTGTTGCAGGGTATAATGGTCTGGGTGACGTGCTGGGATCTGAGTGCTGAGGAGCCCCATGCACTTTGGTGCTCTGCACCTCTGTTTCTACAGTGGTGGCTAGAGATTAACAACGTTTGTTGCATTTACACAGCGCACTTGGAGGTTTTCAGTTCCAAAAGCTGAGTGTGTTACTAATATTTTCCATCTGATGGGCAGCCTACATCTAGCACTTCAAATTTAGCTGCCCAGATCTCATGATAGGAAAGCTGTTGTTCCGATAAATTAACTAATGAACAATAAAGCATCACATCTGGTTGAAAAAACTCTGCTCTAGTTTCTATAGAGATTTCTGTAAATAAATAAAATCCTTTCCAAAACAGTGTTTTGATCAGCAGTTGTTTCCAAAATACGGGACATATATCTGGTCCCAAAGCTGAAGGCTCCAGACAAGATCTAACCCCACTGGAATCTGGGACATTGGGGCAGGAGGATTTGCTGTGGATTTAACTCTTTAATGTAGGTGATGTACAAGAACTCCCCCTTCCAAACAGAGACCCAATTTAAGCTGGTCTGGCTTTTTTTTGCATTACGTGTGACAAGCAATGCAGGAGCTGTCTCTGTTCATCGTGCAGTGTACCTCTAAATCGGAAAGCACAGAAAACATCACCTGTTTATAGTGAGAAAAGTGTGCTACTTATAATTAAAAATGGAAACAGCCCCATGTTTTCTGTAAAGTGAGAGGTTTGAAGGAGTCTGTAAGTGGCGGCCGCTGTTAAGACCCCAAGCGGTCAGTGCCAGGAGCGAGGCTGAAGCATCTCACCGGCGTCCCAGAGAACTGGCCGTTGCAGAGCCCACAGCAGCCTGCGTGTCATTGCGCACCATTTATTTAGCTGGCACTGACAAATCCATCGCTCACACTTGTGACGTTTCAATCCTTCAAGGGACTGAACACAAGCACTGAGTGTTATTAACCTCTTCCTGGTGCCTGAGGTCCTTCCACTGACAATTACGCAAGGTGGAGCCTGGGGTCAGTTTGTCTGCCGGGGATCTGTGATTCACTCCTCCAAGTGCCGCTGTCATCTTTTGCCATAAAGCCCATCTGAGGAGCCCTGGGAAAGCGCTTGTGCTTTCCACTGTGGTACCAACGGAGTATAGACGCCAGAGGAGGGTGCTGGTGGTGACACCAGCTGGTGATGTGAGACGAGGTGACTGAGAAATGTGTGTCGCTGATCAATAGCTGGACCAGGTGTGAGTGTGCCATGGAATGTCCTTCTGTAGGGACCGAGAATATTATGTCCATCCAGACTGCAGATAAAAAGTTAGGAAGTAGCCACATATACTTCAGGGTAAACATTCGTTGTGTTTGACTGGCTCCTGAATGGGAAGGAGTCCCGTCTGGGAGGAAATGAGCTCTCGGTGCCCTTTACAGTTAGGGGTACCCAATCCTAATTTCCAGGGTTAGGTCTAGTTTAAGCATCCATACTAACGTGGGCAGGAAAAAACTGCAATTGGAAATATTGGCAGCATAGTTGTCTTTTTCTGCTTACGTGTATACCTACTTCTACACGCGTCCGTATGTATATGCACGTCTCTACAAGTGCCATCTCCTGCTTTCTGATCAAAGCTTCCTAGAACGTCAGCAGCAGCGTGGATGGTGCCTGCACATGTCCACAGCTAAGGATTATTTTTAATATCCACCTATTCACTTTCCTCCCAGCACTCACTGGGCAAGCTACTGCCTGTTGCAGCAAGGGTTGTGCAGAGCTGGAGCTGGCCCCTGGTTCATTAGGGAATCTGTGAGGATGAGGCTGGCTGCAGAGAACTGACTATTCGTCCTTGCACATGAAGCATAACTCACTCAAAAGAGAGGTCTTTGAAGCCATGCAGGAGAAATAGGAGTGCAACTTCTATTGCTTTGCAATTACAGCCAGAGTCCAACTGTCTTCTGCGTACAAGTGGCCAAGCTTCTTGACCCTAGAGATGATATCTTGAAATCTTCATGTGCCGAAAGCCACCAGCCTTGAGCTGCTTGTCGTGGAGAAGAGAGTAGTTCACATGCAGGTGTTGATGAGTCGATCTGAGAGGTCCCATTGCAAAACAGGCGTGATCCCGCCATGCAGCCTGGTCTCAGCTACCAATGCCCTGCACCCCTGGGGATGTGGAGTGCCCCTCGCAGCCCCCCTGGGGCTCACCAGCTCCGAGACGTCCTGCCGCAGCTAAACGAGAGTCCCGATCCACCGACAGGAAAGCACTTTGCGTGGCTACCAGGTGTTCTTCAGCTGGTTTGTGTGGATGGACAGGGAGCAAAGCAGCTTGAGTGCTGTAGACCAGGAATGAGGCTACCTGTACTGCCTGTCCAGGTCTGAAACCGCTGTGCGCTTAATTCCTTGCTTTGCTCACAGTGGTATTCAGTTTCTCAGCACTGTAAGGAATATTATTTGTGGGAACTTTATCCTGGCAACCAACACAGTAATTACTGCAGACTGCATCTTTCAGTTGGATTTTGCTGTGATTTGTGGCTGTGAAATCCAGAGGATATTAAATAAATGGATAAAAGGAATTTACATTGTGGATTCTTGCAAGTAAAATGAGCCGCAGCTTGGGTTTTAGTTTGATTAACAATGAGTAAAATGTAAAGGAAAGGGCTGTAACCCAGAGATTGCAGGAGAAATTAACTGGATGGGCCAGGTCCTCTGGTATGGCTCAGGTGGGGTTGTGGGTCCCTGTGCTAGCAATGGGTCTGTCTCCAGGTCTATACAAGCATGCCAAGAGGGGTCTGATCCATGAATTCATGGTAGACGATGGTGACAGTCCCCAGAGTCCAGGGAAGGCCCCTGGCAGCATGCTGTCTGTTGGACACAGGGCAAAATGAGCCAGCATGATTTTCAGCCTGTGGTTTGCAAAAGGCTGGGGCTCCATGAGAGCTAAGTAGGCTTGGATTCATAGAATCATAGAATCATAGAATGATTTGGGTTGGAAGGGACCTCAATGATCATCTAGTTCCAACACCCTACCATGGGCAGGGACACCCTCCACTAGACCAGGTTGCCCAAAGCCCCATCCAACCTGGCCTTGAACACTGCCAGGGATCCAGGGGCCTCCACAGCTTCTCTGGGCACCCTGTGCCAGGGCCTCACCACCCTCACAGGGAAGAATTTCTTCCTAATATCTAATCTAAATCTACCCTCTTTTAGTTCAAACCCATCCCCCCCCTTTTCCCTTCCCTTCCCTTCCCTTCCCTTCCGCTGGTGGAGGTCTGAAGATAAGAAAAGCTGAAACCAAGAGTGCTTCTTCCTCCTTCCTTGGAACAATCAAGACAAGAGGATCAACCTGCAGGGCAGCGTATCCACGCCACCTGCAGCAGGGTGCAGGAAGGAGTTAGGTTTTCGCCTTGACTGTAAAACTGTGCACTCTCAACTTGCTTTATTCCCACTGCAGAACTTACGGGACTGGGTGAGCACCAACAGAAACCAACATTGCTTCAATAATTATGATAAATAGACCCAAGGCACGTTTCAGCATGACCCTCATTCGTAGGAAGCCAGAAATACCCTGGTACTATATGGCCAGATCCTCTAAGGGCTTTAGACACGTCATTCTCACGGGTTTCGGTGGGAATGAGGCACCCCCTCGTGACGAAGACCTGAGCGCTATTCCTCCTCCACACACTGTGCTTTGCCCAGGAGGAGAGGGCGGACTTGTGATGAACCCCTGCCTCCAGGCTGCATTCTGCAGCGATTCCTCCTGCTGCAGTACCTCTTAATGTAACTTACGATTCTAAACGTATCTTTAAAAAATATATGGCAGAAGCCAGCTGGTGTCACTCCAGTGGGACCAAGCGTTTGCTCTGGCTCGAAGATAGCCTGTCTCCCAGGCTTTGGGACTTAACCCCAGTACCAAATGCTCTTCTCCATGGTGGGAGGCTGGTGTCACAGCAAATTGCCTTTCCCTCCCTGTTCATCTCCCTCTTCACAGCTCTGCAGATGGATCAGTAGATGACTTCCAGCTCTCAGCTTTCTTTTTAGGCTGGTGGAGAGATGATCTCTCCTTTACAAAAAGAACTAGTGAGGCGACAGAAGAAATCCTCCTGGATTAGAGCCGCTGATGGGTCGCAGCAGGAGCAGAGAATGAATTGCAGGAAGGAATCGGTGGGTTTTAAGGACCGTGACTTTCAAAGACTGGCAGGTTGGGGCCATGCTAAAGGTCTGCAGAACACACCCAGGACTTTTCACTCCAAATGGTCTACCTGGCTGAGGGTCTGACACACGAGCCATGAGCTCTGTGGGGTGAAGTCCCAATGCTTTCCCTCCATCCTATTCCAAGCCACATGCATCCTGACCAAAGCAGCGAAGAGCTAACACCTCACACAGAAATGAATGGAGTTAACAAACCCACCTTGTTAGAATAAGATAACAGCATCTTGATGAGCCAGAGGATGGCTCTGTAGAGCCATGTGTGTCCTAGGGCATGTTCCCTGCAGAGACTTTGTCTACAAGAGTGGAGAAAGCTGAGTGGAAGCAGTAATGGTCCGAGGTGCTGTGGCCTCCAGCCTGTGTCCCCTGGCCCGAAGCCCGTGGTGTGTCCACAGGCAAAGGCAGCTTCTGGGAGGTGGCTCCCAGGCTGGCCAGGCTGGCTGTGTCTGCAGCCCACAGGTAGCAGACAGGAGTCCTGATGCAGCCGGACTTGCTGAGCCAGAGTCGCGTGAAGCCGGGGAAGCTGTTCTAGCCAGGAAGGCAGACACCTCAGCTCCTGCTTTCTGTTGCAGAGGGGAATTCGGACATTTCCCGAACCCAAGAAATTCTTGCAAATGACCTGAATTTTACTTATACTTGGAATTATCAAGCTGCTTAAACGAGTTCTAAGGGGCTCTCGCAGACAAGAACTTGCTGAGTGAGAAGGAGAAGCAAACCAGGGGTTTTATTTCCTCCCTAATCTCCTTTCTGCAGCCAGTGGTGAGGAAACAAGCAGCTCTATTTTAGCCTTTTTTTGCTGTCAGACTTGTCTTCTGGGAGAGAGGGTGGGTTGTTTTTTTTTTTCTTATGCTTACTGTGACTCAGGACGGTGCACAGCAGCAAGTGACGGACTCTGCATAATAAACCAGGCCTGGAAAAAAAAAAAACAAACAAAAAACAAACGGATAAACCACGGTTTCTTGGGAGTTCAGAGAACATGTGTTCCAAAACCTGTTTGTCTGTATATTGACTGATATTTCCAATTGCCAAGGAACTGCATGTACGCTTCTGATTTTTCAAGAGCACATTGTGTGTGTTGTTGACAGGAGGCACTTTGGCTCCAACGTACGGCCAAATTGCCTTGTTAAACAGGGACAGATTTTTCCTCTCCCTTTCCTTCCCCTCCTTTCCTCTCTCTCTGTCCCTCTCCCCACTTCTCCCTCTCTCCTGGCCTCTCCACACCTCTCTCCCTCTGACGTAGGATACGGGGCGAGAGGCTGCCCTGCGCGAAGGGGCGAACGTCACGCTGCGCGTTCAGCAGTGCCGTTCGTTCGCGTTTCTGGCTTTGGAACCGCTGAAGGACGCAGCGCAATGGCAGTGACCTCAACAAGGTGACGAGGCCCTCGGTGTCACCCGTGAGCAACGATTGCCTGCAAAATGGCATGAGAAGGTGGCAGGAACACCGACGGTCAGGAGGTGAACGCGTACACCTAAAGGCAGGCATTGCTGCTGATGGACTCCTTAATCTTTAATTAATATGAAATCCTTAATTAATTTTATTCTGCTTAAATAATTTAATTGCAAAATTGTTTTGAGTTGTGATTAGAAGTAGCAAACATTACCGAGAAAGGCAAGGAGCTGAAGCTGTTATTTTGGCTCAGGAAGCGTGGTATGGAAGGCGAAGGTAGACAGCCTTTTTTCCCTGGATTTTGTGCCTCTGGTTGTAACATTCTGGTTCGGGAATGTCTATTAATATTAAATAATTCACTTGGGTGACTTTTGTAGGTGGAAACCAGAATTTATTTCAAAGGACTGCAAAGGAGGCCCTTCATAAAGGAAATAAATAATTACACATTGTTTTTTATGTTGTTACGCTTTTACCTTCTTTGCATCCAAGAAATTTTAAATAGGCTTTCTTTGTTTGTCCACACTGGAGCAATATAACCAGGGAATTTGGCAGAGTCCCGGATCCTGGCAGCAGCTGCCAACAAAAGCTCGCTGAGCAAGTACAAAAAAATAAAATCACACAGTATCATTTTTAACTTTGATTAAGTCATGCTGAATTGCTCCAAGGGAGGTAACGGCGAGCTCCGAGGGGTCAGGACCGGCACGGGATGTGAAGGATGTTTATCTTGCAAGTGTTTGCTTTGTGCTGTATATATAGTCCCCACTGCTGGGGAAACACTCTGTCAAAAGCCGCTGTTAAAAGAGTTCGGGGAATAAACGTCGCAACAACAGGAACAAATAGAAACCTTTATACCGTAATGTGCGTAGCAAGCCGCTGTCAAATAAACCAGCTGAATACGCTTTAAAAAGCTTTAAAGTGCTCCCTGCCATCCAGCGACGCCACAGATTTGCCAGCAAGGGGCTGGGCGACGCTGGGGACCGCGGCCCTCGGTGCCGCCGCTGGTATGTCACGAGGAGCAAACGGGCGAAGGGCACAATCGCGCGCTCTTAGGAGGATGGCAGTAATGCTGCTGCTCCTCTGCGCCGCGACGCTGTTCGGCGCGGGATGCTAGGGAAATTGGCACCTGCTTTTTGACCTTGCGTGCGGGGAAATGTGGGGGTTTGGGAGGTCTCCTGGAGCAGGCACATCTGAGAAGGGGAGGGGGCAGCCAGCTGAGCCGTGGGAACCACCACCCGCTCCTTAGGTGGGAACCCGAGGAGCAGCGCCTGGGACATTTGGCTATTTGTCAGCCAGGCTCATGTCTCATGCTTGATGTGACGGAGAGTTAACATGGAATGACATTCCAAAAGCCAGCGGTTTGGACCTGTTCATGAGGATGCCCCCCATCCTTTCCTGAGGCCCTGGGGGCTGCTGACTGTGCACTGAGTTTTCCTCACGCCTCCTCCCCACTCTGGTCCTTGGCTGCTCTGCGCTGATGCAGTAGTTTAGGGCTGGTCTCCTGCTTCGGACATCCTTTGCTTGTTCCCAACTGTCTCCGTGACACCTCTTTGGGAGTTACCTCTGAGTATATATTCAAAGAACTGCCAGCCTTTAGATGTCAGCCTTGTATTTCTTTTCATTCTTACTGTTGCTGGACTCTCGGTGCTCATCAAACGACTCCTCAACCTTTGCATTCCTTTGGACATCATCCTCCAGTGCCCCGCCCAATTCACACGCTTTTCATCACAGCGAGTCAGTAAAATTGGTTGCATTTTTGTTTCCTCCCCTTCATCCCATCATCAGCACATTGACACTGCGCTTGCTTCAACATTGGTCTGAAATGTATTTTTTTTATTCCTCTAGAAATCCATCACTCCCAGGAGTCCTGGCACTGGTTTGCTTCATTTCCACGTGGTTTGCCTGCTAACACCCTGCTCCAGAGCACCTCAGGCCCAACCTCCGTCATCACGTCTCACAGACACACAGGCTGATGTGATTTATGTTCTTTATAGTGGAGTTGTTTGGGGTGTTTTTTTTTTGAAACCCACTGAAAGAGAGTAAAAAGTGTGGTGAAGACATGGATTTTAACTGGGGTTCTATTTTGCCATTCTGCACGTGTCCTGGGCACAGTAGGACCACTCCGTGTGGGGCTACAGATCAGTCCTTGCACGAGGAGCTTTCCTGAGGGTGGTGAACTCCCTGCTGACAGCAAGGGAGTGGCCCCATCCCCAAATGTGGACATCTTGTGCTGGTGACACAAACTGGGGTGCCAGCAAAGTCCTGAGCAACCTGCTCCAGCTGACCTGGCTTGAGCAGGGGCTTGGATGAGAGGGTCTCCAAAGGTTCCTTCCCACCACAGGCGCAGTGTGACTCTGTGCTAAGTAGAGATTAAAGAATGTCCCTGGGGTACCGGTGGGTGAGGACTAAGCTTTGTTCAGGTTTCAGGGATCCAGCTGGGGCAAGATGGCCAGCTCTGATCCAGTCCCGTGGCTGAGCAGGTTGGTCTCCAGGGCTCTGCAATGATGCAGTCAGCCTGTGACTGTCGGCAATACTGTTGAAGGACCCAGAGCTGTGAGAAACGCTGTCCAGTCATTGTAAGGAGAACTAATTATCAAAATGCTGGTTGTAGCTACAACTCAAGGCACGGACACACTGAATTCCTGATCCTTTCTTTGAGCTCTTCCCTTGGGAAATCTGGGCTCCTCCTGTCGTTCCTGGGCAGACAGCTGCTGTTTGTAGGATATGACCATCAGTCTGCTACCCAAGGCTGCTGCAGCCGTTGTTTGGTGACACCTCTTTACTTTTCCACTAATGTCCCAGTTCTGTTGGATCATCTTTCCTTGTTATCTCCAAAACTCACTGCCTGCAGGGCTGGAAGAGGGCTGTTTCAGGGTAAGACATCTCCTCACAGACCCATTGCAGCAGGGTCACATCTCCATGCTTCTCCCTCTCGCTTATCTACAATGTTGTCACAGCAGAGAGGGAGCTGCTGTCACGCTGGTGATCTCTGACTTTGGTCTGTCTGCACTGCAGTGAGGGTACATCTTTCAAGCCCTTGCATGGGGTGCCTCCAGCTGCACACTGAGCAGCTCTCCTCCTCCTTCCTTCTCCACTGCTCACTGGGTTTTGCTCCCAGACTTTGTTTGTCATGTTGATGTGTGGATTTGGTCCTCTTCCCTGCCAGGTTGAAGGCAACAACCTAGTCAGGCAGCCCACAGGACCAGACTCTGTCAAGGTGTGTTTCTCTGTCATTTATGACATCTACTAAGCCACCAAAAAGCACCCGTGTCATAGCTGATGGGATTTGGTGTCTCTGTTGCTGTAAGCCCACGCTGTGAATGCAGCTGGTAGACCTGGTCAAGGATATTCATTATGTGTCTGGGTGCCCAGAGAACAAAAGGACTCAACCAGGAGAAAGCAGGGAGCACCCAGTGTGGACACATGTTGAGTGAGAGCCACCAGCAAGGCGATCAGTGAGTTCACAGCTCCAGGATAGCCCATGAGACCTCTTGTGAGCTTCCCATGTCATGGCGCCTGGCCAGGAGAGCAGAGGAATTGGGGCTAGTAGTTTGTGGCTCAGTAGACTCCCATTATTCCTGTGCTTGAGGAGGAGCTTCTTTTAGACCTTCACCTAGGACTTGTTTAGACAAGATGGGGCACGGATGTCTGGCGAGCCTGATGTCCCCGTGGGCATCCTGGCTGGAGATCTGCCAACCAAAAGGTGAAGGAGGCACCTGACATGAAAAATTTATCATGAGGCTTTGAATGTGAAATTCTTCTGGTGTGAGAGCACCGAGGAGAGGAGATGTTTGCTCTCATTGGTTTTCTTTATGAAAACCCACACGTTTTCTTTGGCTGCTTCTGTAGCACGTTTGAAAACAGAAGAAACCATTTCTTAGGGAGCAGCCAGTGTTGGGCAAAGAGCCCTTCAACTCCCAACACGTTTCCATTGACTTTCACATATTTTTGTCATATTTCTTTTGGCCTGCGCTATAATTTAGGCACTTGGTTCTATACCTCTTTGGTAAAGGTTTAGACGGAACGAAAATCCCATGGTGCTTTGCTGCGTAGACTTGGGCCTGGCTAAATTTTTTAGGGTCTTTAGCTCTGCTGACTTGGTTTTTTGTGCGCTGCATAGTGCCGTTGGTTAAAAGCTCTGCTTTTACAGTAAATAGGAGCCTGTTTGTATTTATTGTGTTTCCTTTTGCAGAAATGCCAGTAGTCGTAAGAAAAGCTTCGTCGGCGAAGGTTTGTGTGACTGGTATTTTTTTATATTGGCATTTCTTCTTTCAGTAGTGGTGGATGGGAAGTTCATGTGTTCAAATAGCATCATCTCTGCTCCCTCCAGTGTGCCCGTGGTAAAATGATAGCAGTGTGGAAACCTCAGAGGGAAGCGCTGATTTTCATCGCAGAGAACTCCTGGAGTCTAAAGAAATGATCAATTTGGGGTTCTTATGGTGTATCTTTTTTGAGCCTTTCTGCTCCACTGTGATGTCTTGAAGCTTTTGCTGTTCACCATTGTCGTGGTTCGGCCCCAGCCCCAGCCGAGCCCCACGCAGCCGCTCGCTCACCGCCTCGGTAGCAAAACACGGGGCAGAATGAGGCAACAAAAGGGCAAATGGCTTCGAGTTGAGATAACGACCGTTTAATGGGCCAACAAAGGGAGAGGGGAAACGACAATAGGGCTGCAATAATTAGAGCTGAGCGTCTCACCTGTGTACTTGACTGCAGGGGTTGCAGCTTGAGGAGCAGAGTCCCATGTCAAAGTGCATGTTAAACTAGTGAGAGCTGGAGTCAGTGTGTGGCTGCGAACCGAACGTAAATCTGCAAGACTGAAAAGCTGGCGCGTCAGCCCACCTTGCCACCCCCTTTTATAACAGTGACTGACAAAGTCTGAAAGGATGGTTATACTGGAGTCAGCTCCCATTATGCGAATTGACCTTCTCCTGCCCTGTCCCCCGGAATGTGGCATCAAAACACTTCAGCAGAATAAATATAACAATTATATAAAACCTGCTATTTACTTGTGGCCCACTTATTTGCTACTTTACAGCATGCTTGCTCAGTTAAATCACTGGCCACTCGCTTGGGGAACTCAGCCCGCACTTTGCTGGTGGAGTGCTTGGGATACATCTGGGTTCTGAACAGGGCTGAGAGCAGGATGGAGCCTGTTCTCCAGCCGTGCCTGTGCAGGGCGAGCTCTGGAAGTTGTGGCTGGAGGTGAGGTCCTTCTGCTTAATTGTTTTTAGCAGCTGAAGTTTTTCTTTGGTGAGATGTTAAGAACCAGATGCTTTTCAGCCCTAGTTGAAACTGAAGCGTGGAGAAACCTGCTAACCTCCAGCTGGAGTCAAGGTATCTTCCCACAGCTGTGTAGGGAATGATGGACCTGGGGCTTACTGCTAAAGACCCCTCCTGGTGCTAAAAAGCTCTGTGGGCTTGTGTCCTCACCCAGAATTCAACGGATTCCCCCTCATAGAATCATACAATCATAGAATATCTTGAGTTGGAAGGGACGCATAAGGACCATCGAGTCCAACTCCTGGCCCCACACAGGACCAGCTCCACCAGAACAGGTGACTGAGAGCGTTGGCCAGACGCTGCTTGAACTCAGCCAAGCTCGGGGTGGTGACCACTGCCCTGGGCAGCCTGTTCCAGGGCCCCACCACCCTCTGGGTGAAGAACCTTTTCCTGATATCTAACCTAACCCTCCCCTGTGGCAGCTCCATGCTGTTCCCTCGGGTTCTATCGCCGGGCACCAGAGGGAGGAGATCAGTGCCTGCCCCTTCACTCCCCCTCGTGAGGATGCCATAGGTCACTGGGGAGGGAAAGGCATTTCCAGAGAGGGACTCATCCTGCTCAGCATCCTTGTTTAGGATGGGATGAATCACAGCCCCAGAAGGGCTGAGGAGAAACTCAAAGTTGGTTTTTTCAATGCCATGCTCCAAGGCAGGGCTGACTGCCATGATCATCTGAAACACTCCTGCAAATAGTGCTTGGAAGAGGTTAGACTGGTGGTGGGGGATCCAGACTCATCCCAGCACTCTTCTTGCCCTCTAACCTTTCCCGTCTCATGTCCCAATGGAAGTGTGACCCATGTACCTGCACCAGTGTCACTGAGGAACACTGTCCTGGGGTCTGTGGGGACTCTCTGATCCTACCTGGATGTTTTAGGCAGCCATAAGATTTCTGCCAAAGAAACAAAGCCAGATTGCATATTCCTGCATATCACAAAACCGAAGAGCAAATTTTCCTATGCATGCCTATCTAATGTGGCAGAAAACATGTATTTTCATACACTGTCATCAGTGCTGTAACTTCCCACCCTGACTCTATAGGGAAGAAAGCTTTCAGAGACACGAATTAGCCGATTCAAGGTGCACAAGCCCATTCATACCCCAGTATTACTACAGATCCACCTTAAAGAAGAAGATTAGCACTCCATTTAACAGCTCTTTATGTGACAGCACACCATAAATTAAATTCAGTACAGAAGGAAGTATGTGCACGCCGGGACCTAGTCTCTGAGCCTTTCTATTAGCACAGCAATACCCCAAAGTAAGATGCTAGAAGGGCTCTGGACTTTGCCACAATTAAATTGTCTTCAGATTTGAGCTGTGACCCAAGACAGAAGCCCCTGGAGCTTTTTTCTTTCCAGAAGAGACCATGTGTGGGTGGGGGAGGGAGAGATTTGCTGGTGCCATCCTGGAGAAATTGGAGGGAGTAGCTTTGGATGCTGCTCTTGTGCCAGTGAGACCAGCGTCTGGCCTTGGAGCTGAGACCTCAGGTGTTCAAAGGCTGAAGAGGATGTTAGTGAGGTGTTTTTGGGACCTACAGAGAGTTTAATAGAAAGACAGTAGAAAAAAATGAAATTGTGTGATTAATTAAAATTATTTCCTAAGGGCTATCGCAAGTTCTCTGTCACTGGAAATATCTCAATCTCCAGAAACAGTGAATGCAAATTCTGATATTATGCATTGACAGATGAGACAGGTGGCTTGGCTGGTCTCCAGTGGGGTTCACCCACACTCTTTGGGAATGGCAACCATAACCAAGAAGCCGGCGGGGGGGAACGATACACCAAGCTGGGGGGAAGTGTTGATCTGCTGGAGGGTAGGATGGCTCTGCAGATGGACCTGGACAGGTTGGATCACTGGGCAGAGACCAACGGGATGAGGTTCAATGTGGCCGGGTCCTGCACTTTGGCCACAACAACCCCAGGCAGCGCTACAGGCTGGGGTCGGGGTGGCTGGAAAGCTGTGCGGAAGAAAAGGACCTGGGGCTGTTGGTTGACGCTCGCCTGGCCATGAGCCGGCAGTGTGCCCAGGTGGCCAAGAAGGCCAAAGGCATCCTGGCCTGCATCAGGAATAGTGTAGCCAGCAGGAGCAGGGAGGAGATCGTCTCCCTGTACTCAGCCCTCGTGAGGCCGCACCT